>QVNV01005520.1:0-256907 GCA_014825455.1 Pseudomyrmex pallidus | reverse complement strand
ATATATATACATATATAAGCACATTCTCTGCATAACATCCTGCAAACGGCTCTTTAACCCGAATTGAATTTAATTCATTTTCAATAAAAAAAAATCTAATTTAATTATATTCTGTGTGTCTTTTATTAAAAATATTATATTTCACACATAAATAATGCGAAATATATTATAAATTACGTATAATAGGATCATAAAAAATGGGAAAGAGAATTATTTTACTTGCGTAGTTTTTTAAATCTCTTTATACATACGTTTACGAAAAATGTATATATTAGAACTCGAATATGTAAAACGTCGTGAATATATTTGCATGAATTTATTCTCGCGACACACGTTATTCGAACGCAATAGTATTTTTTTTTTGTACGATGGTTTGAATAGGCCTCCATAACCGTACACATCCGGTTCGATTGCCGCGCGCATAAAGGACAATGACAGGCAGAGATCGAGAGATTCGAGCATATTCGAGAGGAGCAGTGATTACTTAGCCAGTGCTCTACGGTCCGGCTTCGATCTCCCGCGGGGAATTCGATCTCGTCGAGTGAAATTCGGAGGGTTTGTAAATCGGAGTCGCGCTCAGAGTAAAGAGGAGAAGCGAAGCGGACGAGTCTCGCGCTCTCGGGCTCTTTAAACGCATTCGCAGAGAATGGCGAGTCACGACGAATTGATCTCGCGTTTCGCGGACGTAACTGGTGTTGAAGGCGAGAGAGCAAAATTTTACCTTGAGTCATCCGCGTGGCAGCTCGAGGTGAGACAGCACATTTGCAAAATCTTCGAGAAGACGAGGCCTTTTCGCGCATTGCTCGCAAAATCCGGGATGTTTTGTCGAAGCAATTTAAGCGCGTTTTTTTGTTATAACCTATCGCACCCCGTTACTACCTTTTCTGATGATACTTCGCTTGTCACTTACACGACGCAATTTGCTCTCACGTTTTTTCCAAAATTCGTTGAAACAATCGCGCAAATGATTTCTCGCAATAGATTTTTTTCTGTCGTTGCAACGGATTTAAATTGTTTTTTTGTCTTATGCGTGTAGTATCTTTGCAGGTTGCTCTTACGAGTTTTTACGAGAACGATGAGCCGTTGCTGACCGAACCTGTCAGCGATACACAACCGTCGTCGGGAGAATTGCGAGACATGGCGGACACGGATACGTCGAAGGAGACGGCAGAGTCCAAGTCGGACTCGACGGAGTCGAAGGGCGCTAAACCGAAACCGAAATTCAGCACGTTAAGCGATCTTCAAAATAGAGACAAAGACAGCAGCTCGTCCGACGACGAGGAGGAACAGGCGTTCTACGCCGGTGGCTCTGAACACAGCGGACAGCAAGTTCTAGGTCCGGGAAAGAAGAAAAAGGACATTGTCAACGATGTGTTCAAGTCGTGTCAGAAGCACTCGATCGCCTCTGATTCACCGAAACTTGGAGGACAGCAAAGGCCGAACACATTCAGCGGCACGGGATACAAGTTAGGACAAACTAGTTCCGATAGTGAAGGTATTTTTCTGGCTTTCGTTGCTCGCATATAAATCACACATCGTCATTGCAACAACATGACGTTTATTGTTGTGTGTCGCAACAGTGGTAATGGGAGCCAGTGCGGATCCTCAATCCTCCACATCTTCGAGTGGTCCAGTTATGTTGAAATTGTGGAAGGACGGCTTTACAGTGAACCAGGGTGAGTTTCGACCGTACAAAGAACTCAAAAATATGATGTTCCTAGAAGATATCAAGAAAGGTAAGATACCAGAGGACATGCAAGATCAGATACACGGTAAGGAGCTGCGATTGGATGTGGAGGATCATCGTCATGAGAATTACGTGCCTCCAAAAGCTGGTGAAAAGAAAGTGAAAGTGTTCTCCGGAAAGGGACACATGTTAGGAAGGTACGCGTCGGTCGCATCTTGCTCTATCAAAAATATGTTTTGGAATTCTTGGATATTTGTTGTTTATTTCTGTTTATGTATAACAATTTACAATATTTCAGTCCGTCGCCAGCTACTGTAGGTATGACAATTCCATCCGATCCTGTTGATCAAGCCGCCAACGAAGCCCAAGCGAAAAAAGAACTGAACGTAGACGCTTCGAAGCCAGCGACAACGTTACAAATACGCCTTGCGGATGGTAGTACCGTGAAGGCTCAATTCAACCTGTCACATACAGTTGCGGATCTCAGAAGATTCATAATAACGTATCCTTTGATCTATTTGAAACCTTCTTTCTTCATTTCGCGCGCTTTTTTTAATTTTTTTACAATAAACTCGCAACCCACCGAATTGACAAGTTTCCTTAACGCGTGATGTCAGTATGAGACCTCAGTATGCTTTAAGAGATTTCAGTTTGTTAACTGCATACCCAACGAAGGAACTAACGGAAGATAAGACGATCGAAGAGTCAGGCTTACAAAATTCGGCTATAATACAACGACTGAAGTAAACTTTTCTAAATTTCTAGTTTGACAAATGTAACAATTAGATTACTATATTAACAAATATAAGTTAAATGATGTGAGAAGATAAAAATTTCTATGTATTTTTATCGGGAATATAATACCTCTTTCATTATGGTTTTTCTCCTCATTTTTTCAATATATATATTTTATTACCTAATTCTTGCAACTTATTTAGTTTTACTAAAATGTGACCAAGCGACCTTCACACACACACACTCTTTGTAAACTAAACACTACACTCGACCTATCTCATTAACTGAGACTGTGTGCGTATGTAAAATTTGTTTTTATATCTATAATACAACATCGTCACTTTTGTGAATCATATATAATAATTTTTTGTCGCTATGTAATTTATAATAAACACAAGAAAAAGGGAAATTACGAAACAAGAATCCCTGAAAGAAGTGACAATCGTGTAGCAATAATTATAATTTTATTAGAAGCTTCTGAAGCTTCGGATGTATAAAGTATTGATATAACATGTGTACATACAACCGAGTAGTCATGACACGACGGTTAAGGCACCTATGAAAGACATAATCGTGAAATGTATGAACAAAAACTAAGTGGTTTATGTGCGCAAATGGAGCATTATTCAGGAAAGACTTTTTGTACAAGTATCAATCAATTTAACACTAGTCCTCTCGCTAATTTTTATCACTTTATGTCTATGTCAGGCACATTGTTGTAATATTTTGTGAGTATCGGTGAGTTTTGTAGATCCTGGGCAAATCTCAGAATCGTGGAATCTTCCACTCCCTGACCGTTTTTGTAATTGTCGCAATATTTGTAATGATTAACCGCAACTAAACCTATTCCTGTCTCTTTGGTGTGTGTATGGGAGTTCTGTGATATTACAGAATTCACGTACGCAAACGGATCGTATATGTAAATGGGATAATGGTCTTTGACTACATTTCCATCGACTTTCATTGTCTTCTTCAACACCATCATATTGGAATTGGCATATTGTTTATTGTCGGCTTGCTGTGTGCAGAACGTCGTGGTGTTCAGTGCGTACCGACTAGCTGCCAGTCGGGTAGTCAGCCGACCGAGTTTGCCAATTGAATAACGTTCGAAATCCGCCATCAGATCGATCGCCGTGTGATGATACCTGAGCACCACGTATTCGTTCCATGAAAGAGCAATGGCATAAGCGACATTGTTGTACGTGCGATACAAACAATCGATCTCCATGATTTCTCTTATTACGTTCTGATCGATGTCCATGAAAGGGAAGTTCCATGGTATAACGGTGTACGTAAACTTCCAGAACAGAGTTGGATCGTTAGCGATTTCCTTCAGTCTGATGTTGATTTCATTCGGAATTCCAGAATCGTACACGATGAAGTTGTTCATTCCGATCAGTGAGTGAAAATTGACAAAGCTTATTATATCCGTGGCTTGCGTCGGTTTTGTCAACGATTGTGTCACGCACACACCCATTCTCTTGTGACTCAAACTCTCGGGCTGAGATTTTATGGGAAGAACAGGCGTGTAATTGAGGAACTTGTTGGACTTCGTGAGAAATGTTACTCCGGTAGGAATCTTAACGCCATTGGTATTAACGTACGTGCAAATAAAATGGTATCCTGCGTACTTTGTGTTATCCTTTCGACTTGAAGCAACTTCACTAACAACGGGAAGAAATTTAAAATTACCTAATATAGGTTTGCTCTCATTCTCAAAGAACACAAGGCACTGCACACTTGCGACACTGTTCGCAGTGCCAAGTACGACCGCTCTTATATTTCTGTTGTCAAGACGGTATGCGGAGTACACGTACAAATCGTCCTCCAGACGTTGCCAGGATGGCATTGGTTCGTCAAATCTTGCATTGAATGCAGTAAATGTTGAAGCAAAGTTTGTGCAGTTCATGTCTGTGCTCTTCAGTCCGGGCTTGCCAAAATAATTGAAAACTTCTAGGACATACCTTAGCCTATTATATTCGTGTCTATAGACGAGCAGAGATACAAGGCTTACTACCGCGATCACAGCCAGAGCAGCTTGATAATATTTCCTCATGTTGTCTCTTTCGACGCCTCTCTTTAATTTCATATGATATTGTCAGAGTTCCTGAACGCAGATTTCTTTTATGCCACAATAATCTCCACCTCATAACCCCTCAGCATTAAAACTGCGACATAAATCAGCGAATATTCTGAAAAAAAAAAAAAATAAATAAACACACAAGCTCTTTAACTTCACAGTATTTATAACTGAGCTGTATATAATGCTTACTCTGTTGCAAAACGATTTCATAACCAAGTCATGTGTTTGTTGCTTCAAATTTTCTTAATTTTTGACCGTGTACGAGCTTGATTCATTACAGTATTATTTGTATAATCTTTCTTTCGCTGTTTCCTCTTTATTGCGCTAAGTTTTTGATTAATTTTATAAAACTTACGCAATTTTCTGTCACAGTTTACGACAGATCGACTGCATTTGTGTATGTACATCTATCGGGAAATGCTACTGACGACGCTCAGCTCCAATTTTCGACACATTGGTTCTGATCTGTGCTAAAGTTAACTGTCTCTTGTACAAGTTTTATAGAGAGAGAACATAGAACGTAGGCAATGCAATACAAGTAAGATAACTATAGGAAAAATAAATAGAATATAAAAATCTTATTATTATCATAACATTATATGTACATAGTAAAATAAAGAGAATCATTATCATATAAAAATAACATTTTATAAGTGTATATATAAAGTAAATGTAAAGAAGTCAGCAGAGTGCGCATAATAAAGAAATCTTTTCTTCTCTCTCTTTTTATATAATATTGTATACAAAAAATATATTATATACACAGAAACACACACACACGCACTACTCAATAATTTACACAATTGCATATTGTTCGTATAATAATTCTCGTACTTTGTAATAATCCTCAGAAATACAACCTTCCAATATTACCTTACCCGCTTCATGCTGAAAAGAATGATACGTAAATCAGATTATCCGTACGAACAACACCGTCTCACACGTTTTACGTTATTATTAATGTCACATAAATTGGACAAACCCTTCTGACTGCGATGGTGTTGTTGCAACACCACAATACTCCTCCGCTAAATTCCGACGGAATATTACTTTTATTTAAGATCTGCTTGAAGTCGGACAGTTTCAATTCATTTATGAACGTTGTTTGATGGCCCGGAACCTGAAATACAAAAGCAAAAGGTGTAAATTTAAAAATAAAACGTTTTATTGTTATTATTTTTTCCTGCAATCCATTTTTTTCACATATTATATTTTTTTCTCTCAACCTCGTTTAACGGCAAGGGTTCCAGCGTCAGTATTTTGTCGCTCTCGTCAATTATTTTTTTGGATTCGGTGTCGGCAACGGCGTCCGGACAAATTTGATCGCGTGCCGTTATCATCGCGTCAATCCACGCTACCTCGGAATCGCCCTTACCCTTCGAGAAATTCAATCCACTGACCAGAGCGTCGGTTAAACGCACCTGACAAAACAAAAAATATGTTTTAATCGTTTGTAATACGAACTGATTCTTTTAGCCAGTCAAAAATTAAACAAAAAAAACTTTAAAGCCGTAATGTAATTACGAAACACAATGTCAGAAATTAGATATTACTTGATAAATATGTGTTTCCGTTGTGGCGTCCAGTGTCTCTCCTCTGCCCGGGATAAATACTCTCGCGCCAGCGCTCTGTGCCTGCTGCGCTAATATTTCTGTGTCTTTAGGTGAGCCTCGGACCAAGACCACTCTCCTCGGTCTTAGCTGCGTCAAGATCTTTTGCAGCGATTCTCCGTCGGATCTGCCTTCGAAATCGATATACGTCACCGAGGCATTGACATTTATCGTACGAGAAATCTGTACACATTTGGTTGGTATATCAAGAGCGATTTCCGGATGATGATTAGTTTCTTCTTGTTTCATATCTGCATTTTCTTTATTGTCCTCTACTTCAGGTATGGTTTCTGCTATTTTGTAATCTTCCGGCCTGATAATAAACATAGAAAACATTTACTCTAATATATTGCAAAATAATATGTATGGAGATATATAGCACATGCAAAAATTTCGTTTTCTTATGTATGAAAAATATAAACCGCATCACTACAGTACGAAGCGAAAAATATATACTTGATAGAAAAAAATATTTTATAAAAATATTTTTACTTTATGATTTCACCGTATTCGTCTACTTTGATTTTTTCCTCCACAAATGGAAACATGGGATGCTGCTTTTTACTTTGTTTAAAAAAACCCGGCTTACTTTCTTGCTTCACCAGTAAATCATGCTTCCCTCTCGCACCGCCGACTTCTATCTCGTCTTCCGACTCGGAACTTATGTCAGCAGTTTCCCTAATTAGATGATAAAATTTATATAAGCGCATCAGAGTGGAAACATAATAAATATTAACTTAATGGACATCGAGGCATACATTTGTTCCTGTTTTATCTGCTCCTGTTTCAGCTTCTCTCTTCTTTGGTATTCCTCCAGTTCAATACCCTCGAGTTTCACGCGTCTTCTTATGTCTAGTATAATGGTGCGATTTCCACCTCTTTCCACCAAATCTCGGGCGAGTGTACCCGGAGATGTTCTGCTCGTTAAGATGATACTGTTTTGTGGATTACTGCACCACTGGAGAAACAATTCACGAGAAAATCCACATTCCATGTCCGGAGTGCTCGCGAGCACCACCTAAATATAACATTTAGAAATTGATTTCAACATTCACAATATAATATCCAATGTGTAACAGTCGTCATTCTGATGTACCTTTGGACTCGGAACTTGATTCAATTCCACCATACTGTGACAAAGTTGCAAATGTTTGAATTGAAATGGATTATTACGAGCGCCTTCAAAACTTCTCATCAATTTATCACTCATCCATTCGATTTGCGATTTTGCAAATTCTACAACGTTGTAGCTCACGTTATTGAGAAGAGCTAATGAGTAGGCAAGTAATCCTGATTCTTTGTTGCGCCATAACTGATCCAACATATGCGCTAATTCTAGTACACGACCAGCAGTATCTACACTGACCAGTACATTGCCACCACCTCGCAATGTTTGCAAGATATTAGCTAGAAAACATCAAAGAAAAATTGATAATATATTTTTACTACAATGGAAATATTTTAATTATAATAAAAACAAATGTAAAACACATACTCATTAACTTCTCATCTCTTGTCCTTCGCCTGGCTTGCTGATATGTGGCATTAAATGCGTCAGTTATTAACAGTGATGGCCTTTGTAGTCTGTCTAATTCACAACCATTTAAATGACGCTCTTTTTTATGATTGAAATCAACTGCATATATTATATCTTCCTCCCCAACTTTTACAATTTTCCAAATTGTTCCACCAATCATATGTCCAGCTGGCAAAGGTGTCAAGGTGACACCATAGCCTTTACCTTTCAATGATATGCTTTGGTTGTATTTTAACTGCACAATCTTATCAAATGCAGCATCAACATCATCCAATGTAAATAAATCAAAATCTTCCATGTTATGCCGTGACTAAAAGTGAGACAATACTTTAGATGTTAAATTGAAGTTGTCTTTCTACTTTTGTATATTAAAAAATATACCTGATACATGTCATACATAAACATTTGACCCATTTTGTAGACAGGTATAGTGGCGTATATAGCACAATTCAGGCCACATTTGCCTACCAAGTATGGTAATGCACCCAAGTGTAATGGATCTGGATACGAGAGCAACACAGCATCTATCTGATTGACATGTCTGAAGAAATGAAACAAAGAAATAAAAAAAGAGGCATTTGTAACATTCAATTATCCTTTCTTACACAACAGAATTTTTTCATAAATTTCTGATAGTATATACCTTTTTAATTCTTTTATAAAGTCTTGATCAAAGTTTTCGTCCCACCCGCAATCTAATAATATTCTTAATTCATCAACTTGTAATATGTAACAAGGCGGGGATTCATCCATCGCCCCAGAAATAGCGTGAAGCTTTATAATGGATGTCATTTTCTTTAGTTTTTTTTTATTAGACTATTGATCTTCTACAATTTGAATCTGTGTGATTCTGTGTTTTATAATTAATTTTTGACGATATTTCTCCCAATCTTTTTTTCTTAACCTAATCTATTGTAATGCTTCCGATACTCTAGCCTAATCTGAAGCCATTGACATCTGTGTAATCGAATAGCAAGATTCGTGACTCCGTAGTTCCACAGTGCATCACCGTATACATAGCGCTAGCGAACAAGGCAGAAAAACAATTACAGTTAAACTGGTCGTGGCCTATCTTAGTTTTCTCTCTGCTGATACAGTGACAGGCAAGAAGTAAGTTTGGAATTATTTGTAAAAAGGTTAAGTGATTCTAATATTGCATTAAAACTAGGGGTGTTAAGTTGAATATCTATTTTTATTGGAGCGTTCATCTCTTTGGAGACAATCATGACGCTCACAAACAAGGTAAGAAAAAAAAGGATTATTTTTTTATTTTATAGCTAAGAAGAGTGTTCATTTGTAACCAACTAACAAATGTCTTTTAGATGGATATTGATGAGAAGAATGCCAAGGGAGAGGGTTTTAAACAATATTACATTACAAAAATTGAAGAATTGCAATTGATTGTTGCTGAAAAAAGTCAAAATTTAAGAAGATTGCAGGCACAGCGTAATGAACTCAATGCCAAAGGTATTTATTCTAATAATGCACACAATAGCATTATGTGTACATGTCATTTATAAATTTAATATATTCTTAAATAACACACTACACAATTATGTTTACATGTGAGAGTTTCATTGCAACATAATTGTTATCATATGATTTTCTGTCACAGTACGTCTGTTGCGAGAGGAGTTGCAACTTTTACAAGAGCAGGGCTCTTATGTAGGCGAAGTAGTTAAACCTATGGATAAGAAAAAAGTTCTGGTCAAAGTACATCCTGAAGGCAAATTTGTGGTAGATATAGACAAGAATATCGACATCAATGATGTGACACCAAACTCACGTGTGGCTTTGCGCAATGAAAGTTACACTCTGCACAAAATATTGCCAAATAAAGTTGATCCACTTGTCTCTCTCATGATGGTTGAGAAAGTGCCAGATTCTACATACGAAATGGTTGGAGGTTTGGATAAACAGATAAAGGAGATAAAAGAAGTTATAGAATTGCCAGTCAAACATCCGGAATTATTTGATGCTCTTGGAATTGCGCAACCTAAAGGTGTACTGTTATATGGTCCGCCAGGTATATAGCAATTTATAATACGAAAGTGAAGTTTCTATTATGAAATTCGTGATTATGTTTTAAAAATTGTTATGTCTGTATTTTAAGATTGAAAAAATCTTTTAGGTACTGGAAAAACTTTACTTGCAAGAGCGGTTGCACACCACACAGAATGCACCTTTATTCGTGTATCTGGATCTGAATTAGTTCAGAAATTTATTGGAGAAGGTTCGCGTATGGTTCGCGAACTTTTCGTGATGGCTAGAGAACACGCGCCGTCAATAATATTTATGGACGAAATTGATTCCATTGGAAGTTCTCGAATTGAATCTGGATCTGGTGGTGATAGCGAAGTATGTACGAAATCCAGTTACAATATTTGTATGTGTGTTTCTTGATTGTGTTTTTAGGTTCAACGAACCATGTTAGAACTGCTGAATCAATTGGACGGTTTTGAAGCAACAAAAAATATCAAAGTTATCATGGCTACAAACAGAATTGATATCTTGGATCCGGCGTTATTACGTCCTGGACGTATCGATCGCAAAATCGAATTTCCGCCTCCAAACGAGGAAGCTAGATTGGATATCCTGAAGATCCATTCGAGAAAAATGAATTTGACACGTGGAATAAATTTGAGAAAAATTGCTGAGCTTATGCCTGGTGCATCGGGGGCCGAAGTGAAGGTGAGAAAAACTATAAATCATGTACAAATATAAATTATTAGCTTCATAATCGTCAGCATCGAATATAATCCAATTTGCTATTATTTGCTATTACTTTAGTACAAAGAAAAACAGAAAAGTTTGATCTTGCAATTAAACATATTTTTTTGTGTTGTATAGGGTGTTTGTACGGAAGCTGGAATGTATGCTCTTAGAGAACGTCGTGTTCATGTAACTCAAGAAGACTTTGAGATGGCTGTCGCGAAGGTGATGCAAAAAGATTCTGAGAAAAATATGTCGATTAAAAAGTTATGGAAGTAATCAGGTTTATTCTATTTTTTTTTTTTTTATATTACTTGTATATCAATTTCAATTTACTATAGTGTTCTTAACGTAAGCGAATTCTTTTATCTGTAATTGAAAAGTGATGTATTTAAAATCTGTAAACATAAAAACGTATATAAAATTAAAGACAAGATTAAATCTTTATATTACACTATCTGGTAACAGATTTTATTTTACAACTAAGTATTAAGGTCAATATACCCCCTTTAAACGTGAAAATTCGAAGTATAGATTTTATTTTATATTAAGAAATTAATAATTGGTAATTTAAAACTTTAAAGCCATACATTGTTATAATAACGCAAAACAGGTAAAAACTATTGGTGCAATTTACTAATAATAATTAAAATTATTATAAAATTATTATATTGAATTTATATTTGGTGCTTTCACGTTATTTTGTTTATAAAAACAATTTTGTGAAACTTGACAACAAAACGATGTGTATTACACATTCAACAATAAAATAATTCCTACATCATATGATTTTTTTGTAACGTTTTAACTGAGCTTCATTGTTGACTAACTGCTTCGTAGATATTTGCTCCAAGTGTTTTGAGATCGTCATTTAACACTAATCGTTGAAGCCAGTCTGCCGCTAAATCCTTCACCAGTGGGTTATCCGGGATCTGTCCGTTTAAAATAGGAATAATCTTGGCCAGAGCCATAGTAGTTTTGCTAGTGTCTATGAATTCGGTTAACCCGTTTGCAGTTGGTTTGTTCGAGCTTGTCGAAGCTAGACTTTCAATGCCAGTTTCTTCTGAGACCGAAGAAAGCATCGCATCTTGATCATTGCATCTGACATTGGCTTTCGAAGCACCATCAAAGTATGTGGCTAAATGATCGACAAATAAAACGAATCCGCTTCTAATGCATTTTTGCATTAATTCCTGCACTTCTTCACTCTCCGATATATCCACTGTTTGAATAATTAAATTTGCATAAATCGACGACTCGGCAGGAACTTGTGCGAGACTCGACAACTCATTTGTATCGTGCATCATGTATCGTGTAAGCTTCTTGACAGGATTTCTCGCACTATCAGCAGATATAGATGATATAATTGCCCAATACATTTGCTCCAGATCTCTCCATGTTAACTGCTTTAATAAAGACCACGAAGCTACTACTTCGTCAACTTTACTTTTGATGAAATCGGTTAACTCTTTGACACCTTCGTAAATAAAGTAACTAGAGTGCTCCAGATATTTTGCTTGCACCTCACTTTGGATAATATCGTTCTCCGTGTTGCTCTGTACACTTTTATACATGTATCCGCTGATTAGATTCAATTGAATTCTAAGAAATGTAACTAGCATTGTGTAGGAATAAATTATTACAGCCGATCGCGTAACGGCTAAGACTTTCAGTTGATTCCACGATGCTATTTTATCGGCAGAACCGTCCTTTAGCTGATTAATAATAGCTTCCGTATCGGTTTCTCTGATTATTGAGTTTCTTAGTGTTGCAGCAAGAGATAATATTGTTTGATTACATGTTCTTTCCGTGCTCTCAAAGTATTGTCGTTTCTTTGTTGTTTCCATCAATATCTTTATTTCATTCTCTTGATATTCTCTCAGTTTGCGCTGCGTATAGCGTGTCAGAAAAACGATGCCGCTGATGACGATACTACCGACTATGAACTTACGCTTGTGGCGACTTAAGAATCCCCGAATACGTGAAAACATGATTATTTGTGCAAACTTCAATTCAAATATAAACAAGCGTTATTGTGAAATTTTATACTTTCCGCAGAACTAATGGAGAACATTCATATATTTACAAAAAGATATAATCATTCCAGATTTTCCGATTCAGGCTGTAAACTCGAAGCTACACGTTCTAATCTATTTGTGATATAATTAGTAGTGTCAATGAATCTCTCTACACAATTCACAAGACACTTGTGGACTTTGGATTCCAAACGAGGTGTTGGTCTGTCCATACAAGTTTCCCAACAGATGCCTGTTAATTCGTGCACTATACCCTGAAAATCAAGAATACAGTTTATATAAACTATAAAGAAAACATTTGACAACATATTGCGTATAATTATCATATATTGATTTTCACAAAAAATACAAAAGCAGATACAGTGTTTAACAAATAACTAAGAATGTTCATACGTATATACGACTAAATTACTCGGTACGACACACAGATATAAATGAAATAAAATATACGAATAGAAAATATTGAAAATTTAAATTTTGCCAATGAAAAATAATTCAGAAATTTAACCTGGAATTGATGTCTCTTCGTTTCAGCCTCGATAAATCGTTGCAATTGTTCATCCACAATAACGTTTGAGTTTTCCATAAGACTCATACTTTTACTCTTTGTTCACCTATTAAAAAACATCAATGCAAATTAGGCTGACGTAAATAATGTAACTTTTTTTACCACTTCTTAATGCAAAGTCGCAACTCCAGTCGCAAGTACGGGTTTAACCTCAGTTCTTAAGCCCGATCTACATAGTATAAAGACTATGGAAACATCGTAATAACACACAAATACTAAAAATCAACCAATCACATTAGACCGACTCAAACGCGTCAAATGAAATGCAATCAATTGCAATTATTCTTTTCAATAAATGAAAACCTTTCTTTCGTGGCAAAGCGAACATATTTCATCGCGTAATATGAATAATATCTCGTGCAATATTTATATATTGGCATGTGATATAACAGTATTTTTTGGAACAAGAAAAAAACTGCAACAATTGTTTTTTTTTTTTTAAGGAGAGAGATAAAAAGATGGGATTTTTAAAATAAAACAAAGTGGTTTTTGTTACGAAATATTTCAAAATCTATGTTTACTATTAAATTTTAACAATTTATACGGATAACAAAAACATGTAGATAAACAATTTAACAAAACCTAATAAGCTACAACAGTTGTTTTTTTATAAACTCGATCTTTACTAAAATCTGCGAGGTTCGCAGATTTGTTAAAAAATCACAAAAACCGATCGTGAAAAATAGTCTCTTTTATGTTGCTCACACTTTTTTCGCAGATTTTGCACTAAGAGAATAAAGTATATGTATGTTCATACTTTGGTAAGAAAAGAAAAACAGTAGAAAAAGTGTAAGAAACACAGATGGATAAAATTCTTTGCTCAAAACGTCAACTTCATAATCCACTGTTATAAACTTATAAAACAAATTGTTCTATTGTATGTCAGGGACACATTACATTTGATACATTATATAAAATTTATATGGAATGTTCATATCACGTTTTATACAAGTTTTATAGAAATAGACATTATCAACACACTGTGTTATTACGTCATCTTGCTGTTAAGATTTAGAAAATTGTAAAGGAAACGTGATGCAAATATATTTAAATACTGAAACATCTCTCACGAGAACATTTACACATTCACTACAGTAACAATAATTTGTAAACCTTTTCTAGATTATGCCAATAACACATGAAGGTGCTTTTTTTGTCTTATTTCAAGTATTGCAATATTAATTAATCCTCTATTGCCCAATTTATTTTTAAAGATTTAGAAAACACAGTTCTTATTAAGTAAAATCACAAGATAATATCTAGAGACATATGGTTTTAAAAGTAAAATTTATACTCAACTGTATTCAGAAGAAATTTATAAATGACAGAGTTTCATGATAACTTGACATTTTTGCGATACCATTTTGTTTGCATAAACGTGCTCGTAAAACATGTGAAATTCCGCACGACTGCTAAATAAAACAGAACAACACGTTAAAATTAATGTGGTTTAATTTGAACATTAGATGGACAGTAGAGAATTAATATAAATGAGTTAGTTTTTTTTTATATATATATTAAAAATACCCAAATAACATATCCTAGTAGATTGTACATTATTGTGTGTTTTTGATATTCCCATGCTAAAATGTCGCATCACGAACACAATTTCGCGCCCAAAGGCTGTGACTTTGCGATACGATCTAGTCTCTTCTGCTGTTGTTCTATTAACCGTTGTTCTCTTTCTCTTCTTCTTTGCTCCCGGAGCATTTTGGTAGCATCATTGAATTCCTCTATAGCATCTACTTCCCAACCAACAGCATTTTCTTCCCACTCTTCTAATTCATTCTAGGAACCAATGCAATTGTTAAATGTAAGTTTTTAGGATACATATATATATATTCTATTAAACTTGTTCTTAAATAGATAGTTACAGTTGGAGCAGGATCCATGGCTGTGAATTTTGCAGAATTGTGAGAAAGATCACCTGTATGCTTGTCCCTGATCACAATTTTAGTCTGTCTAGTGATTTTTGGAGTCATATTCTACAAGAGATTCAGAAATGATCAATTTTTTTTATTACTATAATAAAAACACATACATCACAAGTGTATAATTACCTCAAAAAAATTCAGCTGTTCTTCAGCAGAAATTTCTGGTGGTTTAGTCACTTGTTGTCTATACTGCTCTATCTTTGCTTGTACTGGATTAATTGGTTTATCTGGTATAACAACAACTGGATTTTCTTCCCATTTATCCCACTGCTCTAATTCCTTGAAAAAAACTTGCTGATTAATATCACTAACTCAAGTCACAATATCACTACCTCAAGTCACAATTTCATCACTCTTAAAGTAAAATTTACTTATAAATCTCTGGTTGTTATTCTCTTGATAAATCAGATATATTTACATTTTTTAACTATAAATTTGTTTTTTTTACATTCTACAATATCAATTTTGAAATATAGATGATAGACTACACAAAGAAGAAATAACAGAGTGTTATCTAACCGATGAAGTAGTCAGGACATTCGGTACCACTCCGATTGTGGACAGAGGCACGGAGTCGCAGGACGATCTTCTTCGACGACGCAGGCAGCACATCGCGCGCTTAAATATCCCGAAAAGCAGTACGAGCAGAGCTTTGAGCCGATTTATCAGAAATTCCACAGCCATTTTCAATACTCGGCTAATGGAGAGTTAACCTCCTCCCGAAGCCGGAAAAGACGAAATTTTATGCTATTATCGTGATACAAACACAAGATGGGCAAGCCATTTTGCGAATGAAATCGATGCAATCCGGTGGACTCACATCGTCTTATACTTCTCTCTCTTTGTGCGTTAAAATGGTAAGTTTTAACAATATTGGGAGAAAAATCTAGGATTGCTTACGTTGTAACATAACCTACCTACAACCTCCATTGCGTAGTGTGATAGTGTGATCAGAGCGTGGATCAGAGAGAAGACTGAGAGTGGCCAGGGCCATATGAGAAACTGTAATAGCTTTTCCGCTCTGTGCGCCAGCGCAATGTACACGAGTGGTACACATTAGCAACTATGTAACCATGAGCGACTTGTCGGTACGAACGCCACAAATGAACATGGTTCTATTCTGTGCTATATCTACAAGTGCACGCATACGCAAATGGAAAATGATGAAAAATATTCTCTCATTGAGAGAGAGAGAGAGAGAGAGAGAGAACAGAATGTACGTGAGTGACTGAAGGAAAACAAAATTAATTAACTAAAGCGCATTAGGAATTTTCATGTTACAAATCAGATAAATTATACAATTATATACAATTATAGCGTAAAGGAAAGAGAAGTAAAAAAAGTGCGTGTTCGCCAATCGCGGTGTGATAAATTACCGCCATTTGACTGATATCGATATATACGTATCGATGATCTCATCTTCTCGCGGCAGACTTCCGACAGGCGGCTATAGTGAGTGTGCTCTTTTCAAACATGGAGAGGTTACTTTTTTGAAGGAGTACTATGTGGAACTTGGGCAATCGCGCTTCCGTGGTGTTGATAAGTTTGACTTTTGGATGCGTGCTAGTCTACAACGCCTGGGGGACTATCTTGGCGTTAGCGGTTACTCTGCTCGTAGTAGTCTATGTGTCCTATTCTCTACTTATAAACGACAGCGTAGTGTCACCTCACGCATATCACATAGTCGGGTACTTGCAAGAAGCGATCCACGAAATCAGTACAGCGTTACGCACCGTTTACGGATACGGTATCGGACAAGTGCGTATGCTCTGGCGTAAAGCGAATCGTTATTATCGCGAACATTTCTCACTTCGAATGGATAGGCGACGCAGTTATCAGCTCAGCAGCGATTCGTATGCTGTCAGTGCAGCTGTCAAGCGCAGAGATTCGTCGTCTTCGTCAACGTCTTCGACGATGAGCACCAGGTTTAGCCTGTTGGATCAATTTAGCCCAATTCCACGCGTTTCAAATCACCAACGTCTACGTGCCAGCGACATACTCATAACAGATGACAGATTCCATGATGCCGGTGATCACGAGCATTTGTCACATCAAAAATATCCGGCTATCGGCAAGCATTGTACTTCCACACCAGTAAAATCAGGAAACAAAGAGGAAGATACCAGAAACGGAGATGCTAAGCAAACATCATATAAAATACTTTCCAGGAGGTTGTCTACTGCACATAAACCATGGTTAAACCATGGTGAGAATCTTACACAATTTAGTTTGGAAGGATCTCCGTGGAGCACTAGCAGCTCTAAGACACGTCCTAGACCAGGAGGTGTAAAAACAGTACAGACAGTTGCAGGACCGTTGTTAGCATCAACAAGATATAACATTGATCCAAAGTAAATATATATCTAGGATCTAATTGTAGTTTTGACACTTAAGTAAGGTTATTTTTTGATTTCAGATTATATGATATATTGGTACTTTTATATTAGGTTTTGTAAAATAACTTATTGTACACAAATATATAATATATACATATATGTCATCTATATTTTTAGTAGTATATTTTTCTAAGTTTTTACTATATATATATATATTTTTTTTTTTAATTACAGGGTATATACAGATGTATCATCACCAGGACTTACAACAAGATTAACAAAGTATGCCACTGATGCAAAGAGTAAACTGAACTATCAATCTCAATATAGCACTGGACAATTTCCAAAAGTTAATCTCCAAGCCAATTCAATCCCTCTGTTGAATCCAAAGATGGGAAAAATGAGAATGCCAGTGACAGTCAGAGTAGCACCACCAGATGTGGCAAAATACTCTTCTCCAGAAAGACAAAAAATTATAACTAATATTTGTCACATAGAAAACAAATCGCCTACAAGTGTTGTCCAAGTTTTAAAAGAAATATCACTTAAACGACATGCATCAACAGAAGACGTTAATTTTGATGTTGCTAAGAAACAGAAAACAGACAGTTTCTTCAGTGACAGAAGGGAGGCAATTCTGGAAGAAAATAAGCAAAAGCGAAGTAGGGATGATTCCAAGTCAGATGAAGATCTTTCTCCTCAAAATAAGTCTGTCAGACCTGCAAAACGTACGAAAACACGATCCTGTTATGATATTTTGAACTCGCTGAGTTCTAGCATTCGTGGCGATGTTACTACTGGAATTAAAAGAAAAGCGAGTCAGTATCAAGTTCTATTTATCAATTAATCAATTCTTTAATCAACATATATAAATTTCTTTAAATGTTTGTTTTGTTTTTACAGTTGATTTTTCGCGTAGTGGGACACCAGACTTTGAAAAACACTTCAAATCTCTAGAAGAAAACGCACAGTGTAATAATTCTCTTTCCTTACTACAACCTCAAAACTTAGACACAATTCGTAATAAATCCGATGTCGAAGAGATATATTCAAGACCTTTTGTAGTTTCATTTACTTCTAAAAAGATAGACTTTCCTGTAGTAAAAGGAATGTTAAAGCCATCTAATGTAAAATTAAGAACAATCTCAAAGAAAGCGTCATCTGTGATCGACAAAACCGCAAAAAATATAGTCGAAGTTAATAATGCTGAAACATTTGTGCCGACGAAATCCGTCACATTGACAGACAAACTATTTATGAGAGCTGAACCTAAACGAAATGAACGATTGAAGGAACTTGTAGAGGAACCAGGTAATATAAAAGTCAAGTTCACTAAGGACAACGTGGAAGAAATCAAGAAAGAAGATCTACAAAATATGAGACAGACTAATATGAAGGCACGGCTTCAAAGTATGTTTGATGCGATATCAGGGAAAGGTAAATATTATAAAAAATAATATAGTACATATTTTTGTGTGTACAAAAGAAAACGTTTTGTTATATAACAACTTTTCTTTTTTTTTTATTTTTAGCAGAGAAATCGATCAATCCTCATATCGTGATTCAAGCAGACGACGTTACTGTAATTACGCCACCGCCGGTTACATGCTCCGTGCCAGTCACTTGTGTAACTCTGAATTCTTCAACAACTACGACCAACATCAATACTACTCCAATTTCCACCGCAGCCATTATACCGAGTGGTCTTCTCTCGACAAGACCTGATACAAAAATTGATGCAAAACAAACCATAGCTTTTCAAAGCTTATCAAACGCCAAATTACCGATGCAGCCAGACACATCAGTTACGAGTGCTATTAAGATAAAAGAGGGGGCCCCGGCTGCAAAGACTGTTGTCACAATTGATCAAACTAAAGCCGTATCGACTGCACCCACAATCGCAAAAACAGAGCCTCTACAAAAAATTATTTTTTCAAGTACTCCAAGTTCAATACCGACCTTTACTTTCGGTAAAACGACTACAGAAATAACATCGACCAAGTCATTGCCGAGCTTTGGCACTACTACATGTATTAGTAGCACTTCCACAGCAATCGCTACCGTATCGACTGTATCAAAGTCTACTGATCTTTTAACGGCTGATAAAATACCATTAAGTTCGACATTTACACCTGTAACTCCTAGAAGTACATCAAGTGAAAAGATTGAGATGAGTAACATTGTTGCGACAAGTGCAACTACAAGTTCATCTATTACGACAAATACTCAAGCTAATTCTACTTTCGCTTTTAGTAGCAAGCTTTCTTCATCTCCTGCAACATCTGCTCAAACTTCAGCTTCGAGTATATCGTTTCAAACTACTAAACCGACGTCATTAATAGCCAATACAACTGTCGCTACTAACATCGCCGGATTTAACAACTCTGCAAGTAATACATCCAATAGCATTGCAACGACAACGTCCGCTACCACATCTTTATTCAGTTTCGCGAACAACGGTACCACGTCGCAATTACCGAAGTCGAATATGCTCACATTCGGGCAGTCTAGTAGTAACACTCAATCGGAAGCAAACGCTTTCGGTGGCGTTTATAGCAGTAAGGCATCAAATTTGCAGATTAAATCCTTTGATTTCAAACCAAACACTTCAATATCGAACACTACAAGTAGTTTGTTTATTGCAGACAGTACAACCACCACAACATCGGCAACATTCAAATTACCAAATGTACCTACTTTCTCAGTGAGCACATCTCCTTCAACATCTACTTTATCCACTAACAATCCTTTGTTTGTTTTTGGAGCTTCTACCACTTCAAGTATTACTTCTGCAGCTGGAATTCTACCGGCTGCAGTTAGTACTAGTGGTATAACTGGTAATTTTGGAGCGATAAATAATTCAGTTCCTATGTTTGGAGCAACTACAACCACTATGCCAAAATTTGGTGCGCCCACAACTACCGCATCACAGTTTAGCACACCTACTACATCCATTTTCGTTACTACATCAACTACAACGAGTACAACAACTACATGCATCTTTGGTATGGCCAACAATAGTCAGCCACTTTTCGGAGCCCCATCGATGGCACCTTCAACAACTGCGAGTTTATTTACCAGTCCGAATACTACAACATCTTCGATATTCACTTCAACGACCAACGCTGTATCGTCGTTGAACAATACGGCTAGTTCCAGTTTATTCTCCAACGTTAACGCTAGTTCGACTTCAACAACAACCGCGCCTTCTTTGCTATTTGCTAGCAGCTCGCCAATTTTCGGACAAACAAAATCCTCTACGTCCTTTGGAAGTGCTAGTACGACGGGCGGTATATTTGGCAGCACGACGACACCGTTGTTCAGCTCGACTACACAAACTACAACTGCATCTACATTTGGCATCACTGCAAACGTTTCCACTAGTACTGTCACTCCTCCAGGTTTTAATACTACGACGTCTGCATTCGGTTCGCCGAGTATAAACACGGTGACGAATGCACAGACTACGCCGGCTTTCGGCGGTACAAGCAGTATGTTTGGTTCAACTGATAATAATGCATCGTCAGGTCCCGTTTTTTCAGCGTTTGGGACGTCCTCATCAACAAATACCTTTGGTACACCACAGGGTCCTGCGACTCTTACATTCGGAAGTGGCACTTCAAATAGCGGTGCTATGTTCGGTGATAATAAATCGCCGTTCGAAGCAGCGCCGACGACTACGACGGGTTTTGGTGCACCTAATTCGTCCATTCCTGCCTTTGGAGTCAGTAACACTAATAATAATAATAACACGAATAGCATGTTCGTCTTTGGCAGCAATCAAAAGGAGGGACAACAAAACACGTCGTTTGCTTTTGGATCAAACTTTAATGGAAACAACAATTCTACAGCTTCGTCGTCCGTTCCATTTCAGTTTGGGTCCACATCTTCCAAACCAGGTAATTTGTTTTCTAAGTAGATTATTTTAATATATTAATATTATTACGACATTTTAAAATATATATTGCATAAATATATAAAATTTATATATACACATTTATATACACAATTTCAAAGATTTGTTTGTTTTGTTATATAATCTTTAAAGATTTTTAATTTGTTTTTAAGTTTAATTTTGTATATATAAAAATAGATATAAATTCTTGTTTCTTGTTTTCAGCATCAACAGGATTTAATTTCACCGCACCATCGGTGACTCCTACTCTTAACTTCGGAACGTCAAACACACCGACTTTCAATCCTTCGACACCTGGCATGTTCAGTATTGGAAGTGGATCTACCGCGCCGCGATCAAGGACAGCTCGCACACGGAAACCAAGATGATGGAGAATGTAAATGCCGCACGTTTAAGTGCACACATATTTCTACTCAAATATATTCGAAGTATTTCTTTAATAAATAATAGCATAATTCTCTTTATTATCATATTTCAGGAGATAAATTTAGAATCTAGACTAAAAAAAAAGTTATATGTGTACTATGTTGCAGTTGTGTATTATAACGAAAGACACGTTTTTCTAATTTACTATAACTTCTGGAAAAAGTCTAAAATTGTTTTGGATGCTTGTACATTTTTCTTGTGTTAGCTTATCCTGACGTATAGATATATAATTAAAAACCTACACTTTCTCGCATATGTCCATAATCGTATTTAGTATATTTGGTCAAGAAAACTTAAATGACAGATTACATGAAAATATTGTGAAAATAAATAATAAACATTTTGATATTACGTGTTAAAACATGTTCAGTAATAGTTACTAAGTATTTATATTTTGCATAGTGTGTATGTGTGTATGTATGTACGTACGTATGTATGTGTATACACACACACAGAGATTATTTCGGATTTTAACCAGGATTTGCTAATATGTTTTATCGAGGTAAAAATAAGAAAACAAATATATGTAAACATTGGTGCACATAGAAGCTCCATTTAGGAGTTGTAATAAAAATTAAAATGTTTGAAACAAAACTAAACAAGTGCGTAACGGTGGTGTTGCACGAAAATTATTCTTAAGTAGTGTTGAAGTTTTATTTTATTTTTGTGGATATTATTGATAAAAAGTTTATAAAACGAGGAATAAAATTGTATGATTTATTAATGTAAAAAAACATTACTACATTTGCTAAAATATACAATAAAATTACGAAATAAAAATTTTCATACAGTATTTAATTCGATATATTCGCGATGTCAACTTTGTATTGACATTCAACATTTTAAAATGTAATATTGTATCACTTTTTCTTATTTTTGTTATAGCCAACTTTTAAATAAAGCTTCCATGCACCTTTGTGTATATAATATTATGTTTTTCTTACTTTTATCCATATACTATGTACTGGCAAAATTTGTCTGTTGAAATCTGAGATATGTGTATATATATACACACCATATATTATATATAAACTTACATGTTTATATATTATATATAAACTTACATGTAGTGTTTTATTTAATTTAGTTTTTTCACAATTTTTCTTTAATCTTAATATTATTTAATAATAGTGTTATTTTTCCAAAATCGTGATTTCTGTAAAAAAATTATAAACAGGTTTTGTACAAATCCATCTTGATAGTTCACAAACTAAACAATTTGTTTGAACTGAAGTAAAAACTTTCGATCTATAAGGTAATTTTTGTTTTTTTTAACGAATTATTTTTCTTTCTCTTTCATAAGTCTCTATATTATACTAAAAACTTATATTTTATGTAACTTTTAGGCTAAAAACGTATATATTCTCTATATTAAAACTAGAAATTTATATAACATTAGTTAAGTTAGGTAATATAACAATGTTTCACATCTACTAATGATTTAGCTTATACTATAATTATTAGGAATAAAAAAAAAAAAATGCAAAAGATTCTTCAACAAAGTTTACAGAGTTATTCTTACTCATCAGAGCTTCAGCGTTGCGCGATATTATGCAATATATATGATAAAAAAAATTTGATGTGTTAGTTTATGTATTTGTAAATACACATTTACAAGCGAAATAGTTATACTAATAAATAACAAATTAGTACTATTTTACGTAGTTTGATAAAATAGAAGTATTGTTGCGTTTTTATATATTCATTTCTGTTTTATCAATAAACATGTGTACATTTTTTATCTATACTTTTGGTTGTGTTATTGTACTTGATGAGTAAAATTTGACTAATTACAGCGTTCTTCCACTTATGCGACAAAATGTAATATATATATATATGATAATATTTACAGTAAACTCTCCTACAAATAATAAGAAAAATATACCCCTGTTGAGGCGTGTGTCGTGGTTAAAAGTTTTGTATAAATACAAAAAAAAGTTTTGTGTGTATGTGTGTGTGTGTGTATGTATGTAAGATCTATACATATATAATTATCTACGAAATATGTTATTTATATATACTACAGCCTAATATCATTATGGGCATGTATAAGAGATATTAAATCCTATATAACAATAATTCTATAGATAAAATATATATTATAAATAATGTGAATGTGAGAAAATATTAATACTACTCTTTTTTAATTTCTTTAATACTACATATTAAAGAAACAATAAGAAAATATTGAAATCGTAAAGAAAGACTTAATGAAGAAATATTTTTACTTATATATAACGTGTATATAATGTATGTGTGATACAGTCTTATACTATAAAGTAAAAATATTTCTTCTGTACTGTGTCTACATGCTTTTACTTAAAGTTTTCAAACTTCTTGCGCGTGCGTATGGAATACGTCGAGTTAGAAAACGTAAATAGTAGGCCCAATAAAAATTGTCCAGAAACGTTTTTTTTCCTTCTTTTTTTGTTGTACATCGATAATTGTTATCTGAAAAAGTTACTAGATTACATTTCCTTCATTAGTTACATTATTTTCAATTTAATTTTTCTTTTTACGTGATCTTGACTTTTCCTATTGTAAAAAAACTTGAGAAGCTAGTACATTTATTTCGAACTTATTTTTTTTATGATAATAAATAAATAGTGGTCTGTCTTGTGGATTGAAAAAATATAGAATTATTTTACTTTTGTCACGACAAATTTATCAATTGTCATATTCCATTTCTCTATTTTCCACAAAGACAAAATTAAAGTGTGACCGAAAAACATTTTGAACATTCGAAGATTCGTTGAAATCGGAAGTGAATTTTCGATAAGTAAGATGTGGCGACTGTAAACTTTTATGAGCAGAACATGGTGAAATATGCGCATATGCAGAAGTTTCTCGGTGACGCTCGGTAGCAATCGTATGTCTTCGTGTTCACTCTGCACACGCGATTGGTTGTACGTTCAGATAGAGAGGGGAGGCGAATTAGCGTGGTGTACAACGAGGCTGTTTGTCGGTCGTATCGTAGAGGAGTAACAGAGCTATTGGTAACATCATACAAGGAGGTTTGATCCGGGCTAAAACACCGAAGCCAGGATGGGTGATCTGGAAAAACAGCCAGAACAACCAAAGGCTGTTCAGCAAAAGTCGGTCATCGGTGAGTATAATCTCGTATTGTTTTTCATTATAATGCGCTGATACAATGAAAAATTAGACGCCGTTTCATCCGCCGCCGCCGCCGCGCTTCCTCCACCCATAATGGCGTCCACACGTTCGCAGCGTTACATCCGCAAACCATGTGGCCGGGTAGCGCGAAAATCGTATGAAAAATCGTCGTCCCGACTACGTTTTCTTAAGCTTTGACATCAACGTAACAAAAGAACATATTTGTTGTCTGCTTTTCAATTTATTTTTTATCACTCTTTGCGACTTTGACGCGAATCCTCACAGAAATTCCAGCTCATTTGGCCATCGATTTTCGCCAATACCGCGTCTTAGCTTTGCAGCGCGTCGCATAACCTGTAAACTGCAGCATCAATTATTATCGGCAAAAACATTTGTTCATTAGTCTTTTTGAGAATCCACGTTTTCGTGGTCAACGAGGATCGTTAAGTTTGGTTTTTGTCGGGGCGATTGCGTCGATCTACGCGCACTCCACGTTTTTGTTATGTAAGCGCGTTGCCACCGCGTGGTTTTTGGAGCGTGCTTTTGCACCGAATTACTTTTCGCCTACACATAAGTTACATCTTTGAATTTGCTGCATTGATTTATTTAATATTCTTTTTTTTCACAATTAAACTGGTATTTGAGAGAGTGCAAGCATGTCTTTGCATGTGTTCGCACCACGTGCAAAGGCAAATGTGTTTTTGAGCTTTGCACGCATAACTTTATAAAACTTTTATGTATTCTAATATCAGAAGAAATTTCATTTTGTGTTATCTTACATCATAATATATGTTAAACTAAAAGATTATACAAAATTTGCAATTTCATCAAAAAAATTATTAATTGCTAAGAAAAAATTATTAGTTTCTAAGAATAGAAATTCTAAAACTGTAAAATCGAAACGTAATTTATTAGAAACTCATCTTTTACTGACAAAACGTAAAAAGGAATTAGTTCAATTTTCCAACTCTAAAGAATTTTGTTCAATATAATCTCATTAATATTATTTTTTGTATTTAACGTTAAGAATCTTAAGTCAAGCACACACAAAAAACTTAAACAATAAACAAATCAACTGATCACAGGCTGACATCACAAATATATATACACATATATATATTTGTCTTAAAAATGTTTTTGAATGCAATTCTATTAACACACTCTATGTATAATATTAAAATATTTTGAATACTTAAATATTATTTTCCGAACTTGAGGAAATTCTACAATTGTAATAATTTCGACTATGTTTGGGTTATACTGTTTCAAGGTCACATATAACTGTTATGAAGATAGTCTTATCATATTTCAAAGCTTCTCGAAGTAAGAGATCAAGCTGTGTATGTTGATAATTCTCATGTGAGAAATTTGTGTTTAAGATAAATTTATAAAATGTGAACATATACATATGGACTATGTTTGCTATTTGAAGTCGGAATATGTATTTGAGAGAAAGAAAGTAGTGAGAGATAAATTGAAAATATATAACAAATTCAGTTTTGATATATTTAATTAAAAAGTTTGTCAGAAATTACTATTTTTATAAAGATTTGCAGTATTTATGTAAGAGTTGTATTTCCTTGGTTTTTATACCACATATCTGGCTATTGTACAAATGTGTGTGTATTCCTAAACACATATCACACTTCATCACTTTACAAGAATACAGTATTATCGTTACATTTGATTTGTATTTTTTATACTATGAAATACACTAGTTATAAAAAATGCTTTATCATAATATTTAATAATAAATATATTTTCTAAGATAATACGTTTTTTCTTTATTTATTAATTTTTTCTGTATATTTCAAAAACTTCTATACTAAATTTTATATTGTATATTATTTTATTATTTTATAATTATATATTGTCCTTTTTAAAAATTTATCTTTTTTATAATATAAAACTAAAAAGCTTTTGGATATAGGATATAAACTCCAATAAATTTATACAAGCACCATGTGAAATAGGATACATTATAAATGTTTCTTTTTTTGGATTTTTCAGCTAACAAAGTGACCGGAACAGTAAAATGGTTTAATGTAAAGAGCGGATATGGCTTCATAAACAGGTTAGTAGTCATTATTTTGTATTTGTCTTTTAGTTATTTTCTTTTTTTTTTAATGATTTGTTTACCTTATTTTATAAAAGATAGACACATATGAGAGAAAGCACATAAATTATTAATTTAATTTTTCTTGCACAATACAACTGCAAACACAAAAAATATATATTAACTGTTTCATATCTCCCATAAAAATCCTTAAGTATCTTTACTTATTTTCCAGTTTTATTCTCTTATTTATCAAATTGTGTATAAAATTATATTAAAATTTATATTTTTAATTTTTTTATATGTATCACTTATTTACGAAATGACATTACGATATTATTCTACGTTTCATTATTTAAGAAAAACTTCTAGTAATTGATTATATAACGCGGTTAATTGTTCGAGAAATTTTTAATTTTGCTCTTAATAAGTACGAATTACTATGAGTTCATAAAATCAAATTTACTTCGTGGAATTTATTTCGAGGTCCATTCATTTGTCTGGTTGAATAGCAGAAAAATTTCGCGCGCTCTTGCGCAATGAAATTTTGCCACGTGTTGTACATATGTGAGGAGCTTTTGCGTGCAGATACAATGAGTAATATTTCTTTCTCTCTATTTAGAGAGAGATTGTTACAGACTTTTGTTACATTTGTAATAAAAATAAAAAGATCAACACGAACAACAAGATTTGCAATATTGAAAGAAATTTTTTTTTTTTTTTTTTTTTTTTTTTTTTTTTTTTTTTTTTTTTTTTTTTTTTTTTTTTTTTTTTTTTTTTTTTTTTTTTTTTTTTTAATTACACGTGGGAGCAGAATTTACTGTATAATACATAGTTCTTTAGATTAAGATACTTATCTATCTCAAAGTTCTCCGACTGCAATGCACTTTCACTGACACTAACACCAGCTACGCTCACCATACCGTCACAAAATTACATTAGAAATTACCTTTACGATACACTCATTTATGAATATAGAACACTTATATTGAACTAATAATCGACCAACAACTAAATTTTATTATAAACTGTGTAAATGTGATTTCATTATGTAAAATGTATGTGCATGTCTTTATTGTTATGACATATCACAATAATAAAAACTTTATGGCAAAATATTAAGCAAAATAAAGTTGTTCTACAATAAGCGTGCGCGCAGGCACACACACATACACGCATACTTTCTCTCAATTCTCTTTCTGTGTGTGTGTAGCAATTTAATATAGAATTACAACATGCCACAATATATATATTAGAAATACAAGAAATATAAGAATATTCGGAAATAGTTTGAGTATAAATTTAGAATTAGAAAAATACAAAGTAAATATATTTCTATGAAGCATATTGTTTCTAAAGTTTGTAAGTCAAGATTACGGATTAGATTAGGATTGATGAGATTAGATTTGAACTAATAAGGATAAAATTTACTAAATTTGAGATTGGCTTCCTTTATTCTGATTTGGTTACATTCTAATTCAATTTCAGTCTGTAGATTCTAATACGATCTTAAAACAAATATATTTTATTGAAATTTAATGATTCTTTATACTAAGAATATCCATTGTTCATTCATCGTGTTCGTCTTGAATTCGATGAACGCGATTACCGCAATGGTAGAACAACACAGTGCGTCTTGATATCCATTGGATTGTAGAAATTTGCATCGGCATCAATCCATGTTGCGAGACGTACACTAAAATTTATACAGATTTTATTCTACAGTGTCTTTAAACAGTAAAATTGAAAACGATTTGAAAATTAACTTGCAAACTATTGCAGTTAGAAAATGTAAAATATATTAACTTGTATATACTCGCGTCAGAATAAATAACTTAATACACAGTCATAAAACGAGACTACTGTATTTCATTATCGCTACTACTACTATTATATTTTTACTTTGAAAAATATCGATTTTGATAATTAGATGATTCATAGTATGTTGTATGTGTGTGTTGGAAACTTCCTTTCTGGCTTTCAAATGATTCATCAACTTAGTACACCTTTCGTTAATTACGCATGAAAGATGTTCAGTTGAAACCATTTGTGTATTAGTTGTATTTCTCTCATTACTGCATCGCAAAGTTCGACAACCTCTCAACCTCTTCGTGCTTTGCTCTTCAGCTTCATGGATTACGTCCGCGCGCGAAATCATGCGTACGACGTGCATACACACTTATTGCCACATACCTATTTGTAGCAGACAGTAAATGCAGTGAAGTTGCGCACGTGGAACTTTGTAAAATATATCAAAACCTTTAATCTTTTTATTTTATTAAGATTTATATGATTTAGATGAAGTCTTTAGAGAAAAAAATATAAAATATAGCAAAAATATATTAAATATATATATTATTATGTATTTAATTTTATATTTATGGATTTTATTTGGGCGATTGCAACAGTGCGGTAGTAATATAACCATTCCGGATAGTATAGTACTCTATATAAATTCAAATTAATCATGTATTATATAAGAATTTAATGTTAACTTTGCTTTTAACGCAATTGTTTATTCTGATTGTTTCAGAAACGACACTAAGGAAGATGTCTTTGTTCATCAAGTAAGTTTTCTTACATTTAACATTAATTCATGTTATTCAGTTACTTTCTTTCGGAAGAAAACTTAATATGTTATGTTTAATTGTAGTCAGCCATCATCAAAAATAATCCGCGAAAAGCTGTGCGTAGCGTGGGTGATGGCGAAGTCGTCGAATTTGACGTTGTTATTGGCGAAAAAGGCCACGAAGCAGCTAATGTCACCGGACCAGCTGGTGAAGCAGTAAAGGGATCACCTTACGCTGCTGACAAACGTCGCGGATATCGTGGTATCCACTGGGTTTATCCTAGACGAGGCAACGGTCGGCCTCAAAATCGTAGACGCGAAGGCCAAGAAGGATATGAGGGTTTGTAAACTATTCTATTCTTTGTAATGTTTGGTTTAACGTTTGCTAAGAATTAAAAAGTTTGTTCATTTGTTACAAATCAGGTGAAGGAAAACCTGAAGATTCAAATGCTGAAGGTGGCGGACAGCCACAACAACGTCGCTATAATAGAGTACGCCGTCATTACGATGGTTACTATCGTGGAGGACGGCGTACCGGGCCCCCTCAAGCACAGCAGCAAAATGAAAATGCCGGTGAAGGAGAACAAGAGGTAGCCGGCGAGGGTGGTGTTCCGCCGCGTGGTGGTCGTGGTCGCGGTGGCCCGTCACGACGTTATTTCCGTCGCAATTTCCGCGGAGGAAGAGGAGGTCCTCCACGACGTCCTCGTAGTCAGGATGGCCAGGCCAGGGTCAGTCATCTAGCTTAGTGATAATTTACTAGTAATTTCATTACAGCAACTGATAGCGAATTAAAAAATGAAAAATAAAAACTTTTACCCATAAATCGAGATGTTTTCTAAATCTTACACATTTTATATACTTTATCTAAGGTATTGAGATTATATACATCTTAAAGTGTTTTATAATGTAAAAGTAATAGTCGAAAAAAGTAATCTTTTTCGAAGAAGTAAAAATATTCTGGAATCTTAAAATGTTTTGAAGAATTCTGAGATATGTAACTTAGCATATCTACTTGAAGTAAAATATTTTGTCTTTGCTATCAGTTTAATAACTTTTATATTGATTTACTTTTTAATTATTCAAAAATTTATATTTTACCACAAAATTCATGATAGTGCCACAAATTCTCAATTGCTTGCATCTAAATGGTGAATTGTCCTTTATCATTTTTTCCTGACAGCAATACTGCATTATTACATAGTAAGCAATGGATTTGGCAGATGCAGAAATGTGCATTTATTTCCTACTCTTGATTTAACAAACCGAAACTCAATTAGTTTGCACGGTAGTGTGTTTTCTTATTATCATGAAACTGACGAAACTCAGTAGTAGTGTTTACAAGAACATTGTTTCTCTTATATTGTCTTAGATGCACTTTTCTAGAAATCATATTTCCAGCAAGAATATGGACTCTATATACAATCCCTTCTTATATTTAGGATGCATTATCCACGCACAGAATATGTGTCCTACGCTGTTCCATTTGTCAATAACTTCTTTCCTATCACGCTTTGTAAAACAGATATCTTTGGTGTTAGCGAATTTTCTATACTCGATAAAGCACTCGGATAGATTTTACAGCAATTAGGTATTGTAAAATTAGGTGACTGATGACGGCGAGGCTGCACAAATCAGTAATTCGCTGAGAAATCCACGACCACGTTACAGACGACGATTAGTACGACGACCTCGTGCGACTTCGAGCCAACAGACGAATACGGTAGAGAACTTACCATCCTCGGACACAAATTGCAAATCTAATCCCGCTTCCTCTCCCGTCATTTCTCTTCAAACAGTCGCCGATATCCCTTCTGTATCCTGCAATAAATTTTTTTTTTTTTTTTTTTTTTTTTTTTTTTTTTTTTTTTTTTTTTTTTTTTTTTTTTTTTTTTTTTTTTTTTTTTTTTTTCAAGGTGGAAGATAACTCACGTCATTTTTGGTGACGAGAAATAACAGACACTTTTTCAAATTTCGTTTATACATATACTTAACGATTTATTCGAGATTTAAAACAACCAATACACTTGCTTTACGAGAATTTACATCCTTGCCATCTTGAATCGCTATTTTTTATATCTTGATATTAAATTTGTAAATAACTATTTCCTTTTCTTCGTCAACGGATTACACTTGTCAGAATTTTCATTTTACGTACATTCGACTAAACACTTCGAACACCAATCATAATCAAAAGCTGTTTGACACATAAGTACGATCTTACAGCGTTTTGCAATATATCAATTGTGAATATAAGTGCAAAAGGTAGCAGTTCGTATGAATGAAAGAGCTTTTGATTTTAAGAGATCCGAATGCGCGATCCGTCGACGAATATAAAACGGTAGCGCTTAGCACACACTATTTGCACGTATCTTTTTGTACTCTTTTCAGCCAGAGCAGAAGTCGGATGCTAAAGATGCGGATGCAACTGCTGCTGCCCCTGCTCCACAGGTAACTGCTTCATTTTCTCCTCTCTTTTCGATCTCGCAAAACTCCTCTCAGTTATCGCAGTTTCTATGCGCTTACACTTGCGACGTTTATATGTGACACAGTAGACCTCAAGATTTATTTTTGCACTCTATTTTTCTTGTCTTATATTTATGTTCTCGTTATTGTGTAGGAAATAATAATTCATATTTTCTTCGTATTTGTTGCGAAATAATTTTTATATATGTCTGCAAAAGATATGTAAATAAAATATGCTGTTCTTGTAATATTATACCTACATATATATATATTTGCAACTGCTGCATAATAAATTTTGTTTGTTGTATGTTTACAGGAAAGCCAAACGGTGCAGAACACTACAACCGAAAGCACCGCCTAAGAGAGAGTAACGCGCTACACCTCAGTCGTTTAATATTTAACACCAAAAACAACTTTAAAAAAGCCAAAAAAAAAAACAAAAAAAAAACAAAAAAAAATCAACAACACTTCTACACTCTCTCACATTAAGATAAGGATTATGTATGACCATTAAAACAAGTGTCAAACTTCGAAAAGAAAAGAATCACAGCGAAGAATTATATAAAATTCTGTTTTTACTCAATCAGCCAACCGTTTACAATACGCCATCTAACGATTGGTTGTATATTCAACGGAAGTCAAGTGACATCAGTCTTTGAGTGTATTTTCTGTAATATGATAAACGATTGACTAATTGAATAAACGAGTAAGCAAAAAAAAAAAATAAATAAATAAAAGAATACAGAAGGGTTAAAGCAATCACGGAGTACGGAGCGATGAATTCGAGCGCGGCAAGTGACCGATATAATATATATTTTTTGTTTTGTTTTTGTGTATTTCTCGTTTCGCACACATTACTTCTAATTTTTCTCTAATGAAGCACCACTATAACCGTTTTATGTGCTATATTTGAGTTTATTGCTACATATTTCCGGTAACTTTCTTCACTTTTAGCAATCTATTTGTACCAAAGAAGTAATAAAAATCACTTATACGCGAATACCGCGTTTTTGCCTGTCTCGAAATCATCAGTTCTTTTTGGCTTGTTCTCGAAATTGACAAACTTGCCGTATTGCTTTCACTCTTTTCAGACGCAGTTATCTTGTGCGTTAATTAATCACAGCGTATGATATATATTATAATTTTGAAACTTACACATATATATTGATCCTAAATTTTCTTAACTTTTTACAAGAGATTTTTCACAAGCAAAAACGATGATTGTAATAGCATTTATCATGGTCGTAATTTTATTAATTGTATCAAACAATTGTCAGTACTGGCCCCTGGAGGGTTCAGCGGTGCGTGTACTGTTAATTATTATTGTACATCTTGTTAATTAGACAAAATGGAAGAATATCGGAGTTTGTGAGACTTCACAGTGAGATACGTATGTGAGTTTGACAATTCATGAATAATAATTTTTGGCAATATGACCTGTTTGTATTGTATCGTCGAGACCAACTAATAAACCACTACTTTAATATGCTTTTGATAGACTTAAAAAAAACTGTATTTTGTGAAATCTCACGATCTTCTGTATTTGAACGTGAGTACATCGTCCGGTCGTTTCTAGAATTGACGTCGATCGATTATGCACCGGGCATTGGTCTTTTTGTTTATTTCTCTTATTAAACTGACCGCTTGCACGCGGCAATCGACTCGATTTGATGTTTTTGGAACAAGAGCCGGGCGTATCTCACAGGCTCGAGTGACAATACGAATTTCGTAGACTGTCATGAGAGTAAAAATAGAAGAAAATAAAATAAAATAAAACTTTATAATTTTGCATGAAACTAATTTTTTAAATTTTAGTTTATAATATCTTCTCGACAAAAATAAAATACTTATATACATTTTCTTTCTTTAAAAAAAAAAGAAACTTTGATATGTCTTCTTATAACTGATAATTGAAAATAATTTATGTATTAATTTTCTTACATTTAAAATCTATATCCAGACGATACAAACATATGCGAAAAGTAGCAAAATGAAAATTAAATCTTAATCTGTTAAATCTCTTCCTTTCCTCTCTTTCTTTTCTTTTGTATCGTTTGGGTGTAGTTATTACATAACATTTTACTGTTTTTTCATCGTCATATTTTGTACTCGTCAATCTAAAACTAAATATTGGAGCAAAGTATGTTTTCACGAATTTATTCGAATACATACTTATATGTACGCGTGTATGAAATACAAGAAGAAGATGTAGTCTCGTACACTGCGATACACTAATAAATATCTTTCGGGTGGAAAATAGAAGGTTTACGTTCGTTGGTTCAGTATAAAGGGAGAAAGAAAAAAAGAAACTCTCTTATTCCTTTAAGAACTTATTAAGTGCACTGCAGTGTACACTTCATACATGCTGATTAACAAATATGTGTTCGAAATTGTTGTTTGCGGAACATAGTTTTGGCTTGACACTAGTGTTAATACACGCAGTAGCTGTATCCTGTCTAGGTGCTCGCAAAATTTCGTCAAAGATGCTACATTAATGATCGTCTTTCGATTTGTATCTTATTGTTTTGTCTGTCTACATTTAAGTAAGATTTGTCCGACTATTCAACGCAAAAATGTCGAGTCTTTATTAAGTTGCATAATATCTTCGCTTGTGTACTCACAATTTGGAAAGATCGAGGAATATTCGTATTACTCGTGTGTGATCTTCGATTGACTTAGAATATAAAACGACGCGTTAAGAGATAAGCAAGAGTGTGCGCGTGAGTGCGATATCAAATGGAGAGAGAGAGAGAGAGAGAGAAAAAAAGATTAAACGCGCGGTTATGTTACGCGGACGCGCGTTATTTTCACATTTGCGACTACAATAAAAACTAAGCCGGTCTGGCTCCAAAGTCGCATTAGATGGTGTCGAGATAATGATCTGTTCGATGAAGACGTATCGATCTGTACATGTCTCGCATTTTTCCCCGCTTTTAAACCGCGTGATCTGTGTCCGCTGGGACAAAACTGCGATGACTTTTCTAATTAACTTCCGTTGTTTAACGTAACCGCGCGTTCCCATGAAAAACGCGGTAGAGAGAAAAAAAATAAATAATAAAATTTCAAGAGAGATGGCCTCTTGAGACGAACAGAAAAGAGGCAAACAAACATTTCAGGCGGCGCGCCGATTGAACGGACGCGCAGATTGTAACAGCAAAAAGAAAAAAAAAAGAACAAATGCATGTGTTAACAGTGAATATTCAGAGCTAAAAAAAAGAACAAAAAGTGGAAACATATATAATGGTAAATCCAACAATTAAATTTACATACGCGATAGAAACGTCGTGAAATAGTAACCGAGAAAATGAGTTTGTGCGCGCTTCGTCACGCTGATTATCGTCATTCATTATCGAGATATTATCTGCCACCAATCATGATCGGTCACAGAGCGTGTTACGTGTTCGTTGCAAAAATTGAGAGAAACGGATCACACGATCGGGCGACGTAAAGAACTCATCGGAAAAACAAATTGATTTATATAGTACGCATTGCGCACGATTCGTTAGATTTTTCGAACACTCGCGCAAAATTCACAGAATTTACGTAAGAGCAAGTCTGTACAGCAAGTCGAGTTTTCTCCACGTGTCGAATAATTTTGTCGAGTAAAGATAAATATATTGAGATTTGTATTTCATCAAAATTATTCAACATGCGAAGTTTCAATCGCGCATCGCGATCGTAGATTATTCTATCGGAGATTTTACATCCTCGTGATTATTAATGAGCGGTATCGTATTGCAAAATTTCGCTTTGTCATCGGCGTTTTACGGTTCTCCTCGCCGAGATAACGGAAACTTCGCTGAAAATAAAGAAGAACTTACTATTATCGATAAAGAATTTGCCTTTCGGAAAGGATTTTTGTGGGAAAGGCGGATGTACATGCGACGCGCCCCTTCTTACTCGAGATTCCATCTGTATTCGCGTCGTAAAAAAAAAAAAAAAAAAAAAAAAAAAAAAAAAAAGAATATCACGCAATAGTCAATTAGATCCGATTCGAGTTCCGATGCGAGTAAATACGATACTCGAGTTCTATATGTACACACGTGTGAAAGAAAAATGGTAACGTGGACAAGAAGCAAAAGAAAAAGGTAAAAAAAAAAAAAAACGGGTAAGAATTGAAATCCCGATCGAGGAGACGTTCAACTTTCGAGACACAAAAAAAAAAAGGAATAGAAAAATCTATCAAAAGATTTCGACGGACGTCGGACACGATGTCATCGTCGTCCGAGCGTGTTCCAAACTAAAGTCGTTCGTCGACTGCCCCTTCCCCAAATGAATTTTGTACCGAAACGCGAAACTAAATGCTAATTTCATATACGGAATTTAATTTTTTCACGAGAAACATATGCATTATAAAAAATAAATCTACCAAAAAAATCGCAAAAGTTATAATTAAATATGCGTTTTGTTTTATTTGATTCCTATTTGTCATCAAAAATTTCCTTGTCCCATTATATTCATATAAAAAACGTTCGAATGAAGCAATAAACAATTACAATATATTTATATTTTAAAACACTTTGTTTTATTGTGGAGCGGAACAGAAAAAAAAGCAATAAAAATAAACTAATTTGTGTATTGAGAATACAAATAAATTTTATCTTTTTCATATAATTTTTAATGAAATTCGTTGTGATGCACTTCACACAAAATAATATAATCCAGTTTAAATATGAATTTGTCGTTGAATCGAATATTAATTTTTACTGTGTACTTTCCAGCGTAAATAAAGCAAATTGTGTGTATAATTGATTGATCCTCGACGGACTACACGTACGAATTTTTTTTATATGTGCTTAATTTCACGATATGACAATGATGTCGATTCAATTGATCTCGAAAGCATATGTGGATACAGTGCATTCCCCCCCTCCCCCTCCCTGTCATGAAGGACCTGTATCATTACATATCGTGCATTTTCTTTCAAAGAGAACAATATAATGAAGGATTTGGTACAGTCACTGTTCAAAAAGGAATCTACAAAAAACAAAGAACTCTCACTTTATTACAATATTTCATCACTGTTGGTTTATTACTGCGTAAGTATCTTTTTACAAGTGTGTTTAAACAATACAACATTACCAAAATTTCTTTCAAAGCAGTCGTACTATAAGATCGGTGAATTTGTGTGCATTTTGCAATCGAACGGAGATGCAAAAGCAACAAGCACGCTACTTATTAACTATTTCTGACGGTATGTTTTTACAGATAAAAAAAAGATACATTGAACGCGCACACGCGTACATGCGCACAGTGAAGGCAATCAGAGGAGATCTCAGATGAACCAAATTGATTGCCCCATGCGCTATGTACGGGCGAAATTAAAAAAGTTACCTTCCAAGTCGACGCTTCAGTAAACGCCTCGGTCGTTAATTCCTCGATACGAACACTTCACATAACCGGTTCACGCTCGCAATGTCAATTATCGCTATTTGTTCTCTATATGCTGATGATCGTCGCGAATATAAGCGCTCGAAGACGCAATACATATGCGAACGCGGATGCTAATGTGCGCAAATATATACTTACGTGCTCGACGTGACAGGATCTTTTTTTTTTATAATCTTCTCACTGAAGCTTTATTGCTTATTTACACACTTGGAACTTTTTATAAAACACGATTTTATAAAGTCATTAGATAACATGTTCTTTTTGCGCGAGTTCTAAGCTAATCGAAAAAAATCACTATTTCTAATATTTCAGATGATTATACTCGCATAAAAGTTGAACAAAAATTCATTTTAAAATTATTATATTTCAAGAAGTTTTTCATTTTAAAAGTACTGGCCTAATTGAATTTTGTATTTTATTATTTTTTTTTATATGTTATTGTAAAATATAATAAAATATCAGATTGTTTCAAAATGAAATTCTAAAAAAACATGTAGACTACAAATACTTGCGTCGCGATCATTCTCGCGTGATTACGGAATCCGTTCTTGCGTCTGCTGTGCGCTCTTTCAAAGCAGGTCTCCAAGTATTTCCGCAATCGGCTAGACAGGAGCTTAAAGCAATTTCGGCCAGGTGTGTGCTTCGATGCGGTGGACAGGCGACTTGGTGAAATCTCTTCAGAGCACAGCACAGTGTCTCAATCGCCTCGTCCACTCTCTCGTCCTCCATACTAGCCAAACCACGTTCGTAGAGCTCCTCGCATTCTCGCAGGCACGCGAGCTGATCCTCCAAGCAGATTTTCTTTTGACAGCCCGCACATTTTATCAGCTTGTTCGACCGTTGCTGCACACGCGAATGCAGTCCATTGCATCCTGCCGTAGGACATCTTGAAAAAAAAAAACAGTCAACCATTTTACGATTTTCTTTCGTTTGGTTACTTCGTAATAAGAACATCTTGTATTTAGCAAATTATACACATGTACACATCTTACTTGAAAAAATTGAAGAAACATTTTGAAAATATGGATTTGTGTTAAAAACTAAATAAGCTTCAAAACTCATACAATTTTATACCAGGCAGCCGATTCTCCTGACCAATACAACAATTAAGAAACAATTTTTTTCTTCCCGCTTCACAAAGTCTATCTTCAACATCCGCTATTTTGTGAAACAGCTTCTTGTAACTCAAGTTTGGGTTTTTTAGTTGTAAAGAGAAATGTTCACAAGCTTTACTCTGAGCCTTTTTTCATCTCAATACGACAATTTTGTGCTGAGTTATTAGCTATTGAAAAATATTAAAAAGTTGTGCTACTAGAAAGACTCATGTTTTGTTTGAACATTCTCCACAAAATTATTTGCTAAAAAGGAAGAATGCGATTACTGTCATAATCAGTATTAACTCGTTCCTCAAAACAAAGAACCGCTAAAATATTCGAATAAAGACGCACATTTAAAAGAATTACCTTTGCGTTTTCAGTGTGATGATAAAATAATTACTCATAATTGAACTTTTGTCTGACGTTTTTCAAAGGGACACTCTGTCGTTTATTTTTCTCCGAGACAAGAGAAACACACAAGTTTCGCGTTTGTTTTGCCGACATAAAAGACAACGTATAAACGAGTACTACCACTACGAGTACCACCCAGAAAATTACCGCGCGCAACTGATAAAAGCACCTGGCCGTGTCGTTGGAGTTGGTACGAGAATCTCACGACGAGAAATACCTTTGATGACAAGAGCATTCTTACAGTACGGACGGACGTTCTTCCCTTTGAGGAACTTACCTCGTTGGGACTTGCGGTTTTTAACGATCTCGAAAAATATCTACTCACACTCTCTTTCTCTTTCTCTCTTTTCCTCTGATAACTAGTTATTCTTTTGCAAGATATTCTTTTTTATCAATGTCATTTAATTTTTTTTTTTTTAATGTTTAATATGATACACGCACGTGCGCGCTCTCATAAGCGTTATGCTAAACGATTACTGTTAATTAAAAAATTCGATAAAATAACAGCAAAGAGATTATTGCTACTAAATAAAATTATCTTGAAGAATTTTTCAAGTTATTCAAATTTTGTTGTATTATGCGCTATATTTGTGTTAACCAACTTTACAATGTTGAATTTTTTGGAAGAATGTTTAACAGATAACACAAAAAATTTAATATCACTTTTTTAATCAACATGCGTCTTAAAAAAACGCAGCGTTACAAATGTTCGTCGCTAATAAACGAATTGTATTGCATTATTTCTAATCGATATTGCTTCACTAATCTGTCTACAAGGAGATACTCAGTCAGAAGGAAACTTAGAGAGGAAAGCAGGAAACAAGTCGGTAGCAATAGACTGTTCATTCAATTAAATTAAATTACTTCGTTAATGAGCTTAATGTCGGGGAATTTAAATGGACTTACCTCAGCCTGACAGAATCGTTCGTCAGATTCTCAAAGCACGGCCAGTTCTCTTGGCAGGGTTTGCATGTACACCGGAACCAGTATCTTCCTGCTAGTGTCCTTTGACGTTCGGCGAGCGTTCTCTTCGTGAATATCGGTCCGTAGTTTTCGGCAATAACGTCACCAGGACGCAAACTACGAACGGCCCTTATTACGATATGTCGGCCGTCGAAGTATCTGTGTATAATATATTTCGAAAAAAAGCAGACTTTATTTATACATTTGTTAATTAATGATATACGTTAATATTCTGTTATAAAAATAATCACGTTCTACTCTTCACGAGTATGTAAAACAAAAAAAAACCAACTTTCTCTTCTCGCATAATTGAATCAGTTAACTCTGTACGAACAAAGAGAACCGCTCGTGTAAATTTAATGAATTTTTATTTAGTCACAAATAATATATATAAAGTATGTGCAAGTTTTAAACGCGAACTGTCTTGGTTATTTAATTGCACTGAGAGCATTTGTGTAAGAAAATCGTACCAAAGATATCGATGGTAAACTTAAATATTTTGCATTTTCCGTTTAATAAATTTTACACATGTGTATGCACATAAAATTTTTTACTGAGCGTATTAAATCAAATATCACGCTGAAAAGAGAGTTAACTAATTGTTACACCGAAACGAGGCAAGTGCGCAAAAGTTAATAAATCGGAAAACAGAAAAGGCGATACAATTACTTCGCGATGAAATAATAATTGTAATCATCACAATGGCCACTGACGACGTTAATAACGCGAACAATAACAATTTCCGCTTGTCGAGTAATGCAGACGAGTTTGTGACATTACGGAATAATGAGCGCACTGGTGTAATTTCGCGTATAATGGACGCGACCCACGAAGTCATCACAGACGCGCTTTAGTGTTGCCCCGAAATACACGCAAATCCACGTACTTAATTAGCGTTAATAGATTCTCACAGTATTCTGTAGAGAAGTGAAGGTATACCGCGGATGTATGTCCGTTAACGCGGAAATTCTCCAGAAAAACCATTTAAAGCTTAATCGCACACATATCACAAGTCGTTTTTCACAATTACGTTCTATTAAAGACAAAAGATTATTCCGACGAGGCGTATTATAATAAGCAATGGTCAATCACGAAAATATTTGTGACAAATTCTTCAAGTATCCACTTTTATAAAAGTATAACGTTCGATGAGATCGCGTGAACAAAGTGTTTGTACAAAGATGAGAAATTTTTTCGCATATAAAAAAGCATGTTTTTGTAAAAATATATTTTACACACTCACACTGCTCTGCTTTTCTTTTTTTTTTTTGACAAGTTCAATTTTCGAAAGGATTGAAGAGTGTTACAATTTTCTTTCTCTTTTTCTCATACCTCGTCACCGCGGGATAGCAGTCATGATTGAAACGGGCGACAGTGGGATAAATCGCCACGCCGAGATAGACCGGCCGGCTGCCGCGGAATCGATGCTTCTCGTTCAACCGCGTCTCGAAGAACTCATGGGCGTTGAATTGGAGCAGCTGCAGGTTCCTCAGTAGCAGGGCGGCCACGATGATCTCCTCAGTGCTCGGAACCTCTGCAAACTCGCCAAAGTTCACGGATATTAGTGTAACTCTCTTTCTCTCTCTCTCTCTCTCTCTCTTTCTCTCTACGCGCGTTCTGCACATTCTTTTCGCTCTTCACCCCGACTTCTCGGCAAAAACTTCGGCAAAACTTTTCCGCGCGAGACTCTTTCCTCCGCGTCGCGTTGTTAAAACTACAGCATTATAGTCAGCGAGCGAAGAATTCGCTGAATCGAAAGTTGTATCCCTCCGTGTGAGCAAGCATATTTTTTTTTTTTTTACCAAGTACCGGCTCAATTCGGCAAATTATCTCCAAGTTAAATATAGTCGGGAGAAGATAAAGACTGCGTTTTACAGTAAAGCGCGATAATAAGTTACCGTCGTCCGGTGTGGGGCTCGCGAAGAAGCCGACTCTCTGCAGACATTTCAGCAGAAAGGCTGCCATCAACGATCTCTCCAGGAAATCTTTACTCGTGCGTTTGTCTGCGTGTGTCACCAGATTATAAGGCGCCGTATCGATGACCTCCCCGTCGTCGTTCTCGTGCGATTCTGTGTTTTCTTGTTTCTTTGCGTTTACTTCCTGGCTTCGTATAGATTCCTTCAATTTCTTTCGTCTGATTCGTCTCTTGGCCGACCTGCTGTTTACTGACTTCGCGTCATCGTTCAACGCTGTTGTCGTCGTGAACGCCGTCGAAGACGTTGCGGTCTTCTCATCGCTCTTCTTTAACTCCTTGTGGATCTTCAAACACTTCCGCAGACTCTCCTGCGTCACCATCCGAAAGGCGACCATGCTGAGTACACTCATGCCGGAGCCTAAGGGAAGAAATTTAAGAGCGACTCGTAATTACCTTGTAAGGGTCGGTTATGACGCTTGAAATAATGCCAGGTCGTGCGTATGAAGTGGAACTTCTGTTTAATGGGAAATACGTTTCTTGCAGAATATGAAATTTATTAATTTGCTAGTTACATTATTAATTGACCATGTCAAAGTTGAATGTCGTTTGAATTATTATAAATCTTGCGTATTATTGTACTCTTACCGACTAGAAGCGCCAGGATCTTACACTCATACTTGTGATAGGTTGTTATCGCGACGTCTCTGCATTTTCTGCCGCAAAAAGCGACGCTACTACAATTCGGACATCCAACCGGTGCTTTTAGTCTAGAAATTTACCACAGACTGATCGATAGAGAAACAAAATAAGTCAAAAAAAAAAGAAATAATGTAAATGATCTAATAAAAGTCGAGCAAAAGCTCTCGTTGTGTGAGAATGAGAAGCACAAAGTGTAATCCAGATAAATTTAAATTTATTAGTTAACAATTGTATTACATATTACATATGTGTGTGTTTTAGGATATTTAGATATATAGGCTGCGTTCGCTATGTGCGCTATTGTCATCATTCTAGTTTTATTCCTCAGTAGACGTAAAACAAAGAGCAGCCGTGATATATTCTAAGTGCGGTTGACAAATATATGGATTTGAAAAGCGATTAAAAAGAAACTATAATAATAAAAAATAATACAAGGACCTTTCAACAAATAAACGCTAAAAAAATATAACAGTTAAAAAAGCAAAAAACTGTTTTTTAATATCTTTACTAACGACTCGTTTAAATAATATTCGCCATTGTTTCAAAATTTCTCGTGGAATAATGTAGACACGTCGTTCATCACGTGTGTCCCTCGGGTTAATGAAATCCATTTTCTCTTTCTCATGCCGTCGCCGAGTTTATCCGTAAAAAGCTGCGGATAACACGGCAGCCGGGTTTACCGCGCGTCTAGACAAAGCAGAAGTTACACGCGGCAGGAAAGGATTACGCGTCGCCCAAGGATTGTGTCCATTAAATTTAAGAACAAATTTTCTCCTCACCTCGCGTAACAATGCTGACAATGGGTGCCATAGAACTCGGGCAGAAGACAACCCGCCAGCGGTGGCTCAATCACCAGGATATCGCCCGGATGTATTTCCACGGTTGCAACGGCGTGTTTACCCGCTGCCGCGGTCTCACGGATTTCCAAGGCGTCCGACGACCAGCGAAGCTCAGAATTAACGGCGCCATTTAACGGTACGCCGTCGCCGCCTGTGAAGAGACACGTGGTGTTTTCTTAGGGGTGAGTCTCGTCGCGCCTGGCCGAGTTAATAGAACGACGGCTATCTCACGATCTCACAGTGCAGATGCCACGGCGCTTGTTTGAACTCTATTAAGGCGCACGGCTATATGGAGTGTAAAATATTTCAGACTGAAATGGCGAGAGAGAGAGAGAAACTTTAAATAATAGCGTGCTTGTAAAACAATACCATTTGGAGAATCTATTTCTAGTGAAAATATATATATATATATGTCTGAGATATAACACAATTCGTATTCGATTTTTCATTGAAAATGTAACATTCCATGAATAGCATTGAAAATCAAGAAAAGAACTTTGCCTTTTTGTAACACTGTGCTCGATATGACAAAAATATCTTATCTCCTGAGTTCTCTCACTTTTCTTTTTTTCCGAGCACAATGTAATCTAACAGTTCTGACTTATTTTTTTTTTTTTCTGCACGTTTACGTGCAATGTGTCATTCTTCTCCCAACGTAATATTAACGCGTTATTTCGAGAGTGCTCGAGATAAACGCGACTATCTGTAGAACTATCGGTGGTACTTTGTTTCGTGTCTGCTCGCCGATTCGCCGCTACACACAGCAACGTGAAAAGTTTTACTGCGCCTCGCCATTCATGAATGAATGACGGCGGATGGATGGTCGCGTATACTACTGCTGCCTACTACGCGCGCTATAGTATGCTTGACGTGGCAGTTCATCGCAGCAAGGCAGATACGATAAAAAAAGGGGGATGAGAGAGAGAATCGCGCGACTGCGCGGCGGTCTGTGACGGTCTTGTTTTTTTTGTTCCTCAATCGAAATCGCGACCTTCGACAAAATCGCCGATATCTTCGCGCAGAAGTGCAGAACGTAACGATCTGAAGCAAAAGTGACGTTGGAAAGACCGGAATCTTTCGATTTCGTTCGGAATTGTTTCAAACATTCAGCTTGCTAAGTATACGCGCATTCTTGATTAGAAAAGAAGAAGTTGAAATAAAAACTATAAAAGGTAGAACTGAAATTTTTTTTTTTCACAATAAGTGCTGAGTACTTTATAGTACTCTTGCTTTATAGTAAGAAAAGTCTCGATATTATAGACACAATGTTAATTTTATGTTCGAACGGAAAAACAGAGAGGTATTGATATTAAATGTAAAAAAAATATAGTTTCACCGATTTTACCGATTTTAATAATTGAGCTACTCCCACACAAAATCACGGTGAAGATTAACGCAATGAGATTCAATCGGTGATAAATCGAAAATTCCATTAACGATCAGCAATCGCAGTCCCGCGTATCTCCGATCTTAATGAAAGGGCGATGTCTTCGTTTGATTGTTAATCCGATTTGAATCCGACGCGCAGAGAATCTCCCGTTATGATTTAAGAATTCCGCGCGGGATTGCCAGGTTAACGAGAACGTGTAAACAAGCCGCAGTTCCGTGGAAAATGCCATTTCCGGTTATCTCGGTCTGCGATCGCATGTGGCATGTTGCCCATTGCGGACTCCTCCCTAATGAATGGAAGAAATTACTGCGGTCCGAAAGGGTATGCACTCGCGAACCGACTAATCACGGTCCGGACATCTGCGTTATCGTGGCGCAGATTCGTCCACATATATATGTATATTTTGACATTTATTCTTGTTTTCATATTAAACAATCTACGTAGAATTGAGAATTGTTTGCTAGAAAAGAAAAATTGAGTTGTACAAGTTTTAGATTTTTTTCTTATGCTGTGATTTACACGATGACATTGTTTTTTTTTTATGCTAATTTTTATTCATTATTTGTGTGTGTGTGTGCATTTATAAATATTGTGACTTGTTATATTGCATTTGTCACGAAACGATCATCAGCGAATAAACGCAAATCGCATTCGTTCGAATTACATTCTTGCGACTTCGAAAATTCGTATACAAATGTAAACGAAACGTATCGCGCGAGTAGCGTGCAATACGGCAGTCCCGACAAAAAAAATGCAGAAGCAAATAATGCTCGCAAACGGGCACGAAGTGCACGTTAAAATTGCAGGATCCATTTACTAATTTACGATCTGGCAGGTCGATTACTGCGAAGAACGCCACGCGGTGCACGATGAATGGAGAAATTATTTATTCGGGGCGAGCCAGCGCATCAACAATTTTTGCGCGAAAACATAAATTTATATTGACTTGTAGTTTTAACAAACCGGTATGACAAATACTTGTATATTTCCTATATTCAATTATATAATGTACTGAGAAAAAAAATTTGTTCCCAAATGAAGTAAAAATTATTGGTCGATATCTGATGTGACTAATTTTGCATGTTCTTTAGCTAACTTATATCATTTCGATTATTGTTACTATTGGTGTTTTTTGTTGCTGATGTTGTTATTATTATTATTTTTAATGAAATAGAATCGTTAATGTTTAACAAGCATGGGAATATATTATCTGCGTAAGAGAGAAAGTAATTTATAACTCTTAAACCATATTTCGTGTTATGAAGTCTGCGTAGTCGGTCTTTAAAAGAAGTTAGGTGAGCCCTTTCGAAGAAGCGATGCTGATACTTTAAACGTTCTTCTAATTTGATTGGGCCGTAGTCGAGCTCGTAAGTGGTTGCAGACGGCGAGAAGGGCGGAGAGCTGAGGTAAATGAAGTTTAGCTACGAACGGCCGCACCTGCAACGGCAACCCTCGAATCGCGCGTTTCCGGCTTAAGCCACGAGCGCTCGAAGGGCGCTTTGCGGTGCTGGAATTCTACGTTCGAAAACAAAGAAGCGCTTGTCTCTCTGAGCGCGCGAAACCGTCCATGGCTGACTCAAGCGGGGAATAGCTCTTAACGATCAATTAGTCGGGCGTATTGAGACTTGGGGCGAAATAACGCTTTTATATTATCCAGACAATTTACGTCCCAATAATTTACCACTATACAATTAATTACACACACACACACACACATACACACACACACACACACACACACACACAAATGCAGGAATAATTGCCTGAATTAACCAGAGATATAAAGAGAGAGAGAAAGAGATTCATTTAAATTTAAATAAGTCTTAAGACATTTTTCAACATTTTTCAATCTCAATTAAGATTTAATTTCCAAGATATTTTAGTTTGATGCAAAAAGCGAAAGAATTATAATCGATGTCACTTTGTAATTCTTCTTCTAGAGAAAGGTCGATATATGTGTAACGAGGTCGCCAAACATTTTATCCATATCGAAAAGATAAGAGTAACTTTGTGAGAAAATCTTATAATTAATAATAAAGTTAATTACATAAATACACACACAAGTTGACGAAACATTCGGAACTCTTCCTTCAGAGAGATTTTTAATTGATTTCCACCGCTCAGCGTTAACGGCTCGGCGAATCGAAAGAGATTTTTCCCAAAAAAAAAAAAAAAATTTTTTTTAGAGAGATAAATGAATCTAATTTGTGTCATAAATATTAAAAGGCCAGAGCAAGAGCAACATATCGCTGCAACGCGACCAGATGGCCGGAAGAAAGGTCGCCACGACGCGTCTTTTAATTTAATTCTTAGTCCACGGAGCAAACAAAGTTTCCGGCCACTGCCGGAGAAATTCTAGGTATTTCATCTCCCGAGCGAGTCTGCGAGTCGCTTTTTGCTCACTTGAGAGAGAGATAGAGAGAGAGAGAGAGAGAGACAGAGAACATTACACTGAAAAGCGTAAGGTGAAAATATCGTTTACTTCCATCGCTGTAGATTAAAGCCACATAGTAGTTAAATTTTATCAAGGCTTTTAAAATGACACGTATGTAACACATATATGTGTATGAACATGTACACATTTAAAACAGCATTTATACGAATAAAATATGCAGATGTGTGTGTGATGCGCACAATATCATAAATAATGACTCCATAATGATCAAACACTATTCGTTGTTATGATCACACACAACGACGAAGATTTTTTTTTTCAAATTTTATATATGTTTTACTTCTTCGACCGAATGGGATTGTTAATTTCCGTTCGATTGCGATATGGGCACTTTCAAATAAATCGGACCGGATTGATCGTTTCCGACGCTAAATACATACTATCTCTCTCACTCTCTCTCTCTCTCTCTCTTTCGCTATTTGCGCAGTTATTTTATTACCTTCGATAAAGCGTCCGAATAAAAATCTAATTAAACCCAGTGTTCGTCCGCGGAGTGCTTTTATCCGAAGCTCGATAATCGTATCTCTCTCACATCATGAAACGCTCACAAAATATAATGGCGAATATGTCTCGTATCTTTGGATACTTTACGCAGACCAGCAGATCAAACGATTCGAGAGTGAATTTAGATTATCATAGTCGGAGATACATGCGAAAATACATTCTGTTACGATAGTTTGTGTAAAATTTGGCTTCGAACTAGCGTTTTGAATTATATTAAATTGCAGAGCTCAGAGAAAACAAAGTGCAATTAACTTATATTGAAATGTATCTCGATCTTACAACATACATATATATATGTGTAGCGATTTATAGATTCTGACCACGTGAGATCTCGAAAGAAGTTCCTTCGTTTCCGACGTAGGTGCGAACAAGAGAAAAACATAAAAGTCCGATCTCGCGCGCACATGCACGAAATAATATCGTTTCCGCATATATCCGTCAGCCATGCATGCTCACAAATGCATGGAACTGTTCGATGGTTTGTGTTCCTATTTCGCTTTCCTTCTTTTAACATTCTCTCTCTCTTTCTTTCCTGAAGGCACGCCTCGTTTGCGCGGGAAATCCGATATTTTCCGACATGGTATTTGGCGCTCAAATGATGCGCGCGCCAAGTTATCGACGTCGATTCGTCTCTTTGTACCTAACTGGCCGTCAGCTACACCGGGCCAGGGTCCCGCCGTAATTGGAAAGTGTCTTTTTGTTCTTCTACTCGATTTATCCCCCTCCTATAGTCCCTTTTGCAAAGTTCGTAACCTACCCACCTAACTTCTCTCTCTCTCTCTTTTTCCCCTCTCTCTCTATCTCTCTCATTGTGCCAATGCCGCCGCACCTGATTCAAACACTATCGACGCATTCCTACGTTAGAACGAATCCGAGAGAATCGAAAAGAGTTCCGTGCCGATTTATCGCGTCCGCCTATGTGATTGCATTCGCGTTAAAAGCTCGAACGAATCAGAATCGAAGAAATCTATTTCATCGCTATATACCATAGATTTGGTGTGACAACGCGAGGTAAAATCATTCCACGCGGAACCTGACAAGCGCCTAAACAATTCGCGAGTATTCCCAAAAGTGTCTCTCCTTCAAATTTTTGCCACTTGTAGTTAATATCCTCGCTACATTTGCAGGGATGAATTAACCCTTTTGATATAATTAAATTTATTTTCTCGTAACAAAAAAAATAAAAACCGCACATTGGTGGCAAAATTATTTTCATTATTCGGCACAAGTTATTTTTGTTCGATAAACGAAGCAAAATTACGCGTGATGCGAAGGGCGCGAAAGGAAAAGGTAAGGGAATGAAGAAGCTCGATAGAATTATCCGCGTCTAGACGAATCTCGTTACAAGAAGAGAAATGAAAAGCATCGAAAAGCAGTGGCGATCTTTCTAATACGCATCACGCTAAAACGCGTATGTTATTTCAATCGATAATTACGTATGCACTTACAAATAATTCGCGAACATCAAGGTATCGCCGCGTATATTCTGATACAAGATTGTCGAAATTGTTTTTTTGTAAATAAGAATTCGCGTAAAAAGACGCGAAATATGAGTAGTTTTACTCGGCATTTGAGTGGCATATATTATATATTTCCACCAATATGTATATGTATATATATATATATTGTATATACATATATATATACATACACGCACACACATATATATTGTATATATATATAAATGCGGCGACCTGTCTTCCAAAGGAATATTGAATTAAGCATTTCCCGGGAAAATCGACTGTGTGGGTTACCATGGAAACCATAGTCGGCCCCGTGTTTCGCTTCTCGACCCGGTGAGCGGCTGCATTCTCGCACGGATTTAACGTCGCTAGGATCGGAACCGGATCACGTTCGATCGACGTTTTGTCAAACATTTCGATACACTAGTTCGTGGAGAATTTTAGGTTGAGAATCGTATATCTCCGCGCTTTTCCGATCTCGATATCTTTATTGATCTAATCTGTCTCCGACAAGTCATAGTATGTATACGTCTAACGCATATATGTATATCTACATACATATAAGTCATCTATCAAAGCGCACAAGAAACTATAATAATTTAAATTTACAATCACGATTACTTCACGCGTTTATGTACAAACAATGTTACGTCTTAGAAAAACGGATGCAAATATTTGTACGCAATTTCGTTATATTTCACGCTATATTTTTCGTTCTTCTTTCGTCGGAGTTGTTTTTTTTTTCCCAACGCGTTTAATGCACCGAACAGCAAGTCATGGGATCGATAGCCGCCAGAGAGTGACTTGCTAGATTAAGCTCGTTACTCTGTATCGCGAATTATTCTTGCCGGGCGTTTGCGAACTATCAAGGATCAATACCGCTCGCGCGCATAGTTCAATCCTAATGCAACTTGCTAGAAGTTTCGGGGAGGGAATCAAATGTAAAGCCCGTACATCGATACCCCGAGGAGAGAAAGAGAGAGAGAGAGGGAGAGAGAGGAAGAGAGAAAGAAGAAGAGAGGACGCACAGCGTTAATCCGACCATAGAAACTCGAATTCGCCACTCGATATGGAATAAAGCGCGCGCTTTTGTCTCTCGTTTCTCTTGGCACTCGCTCGTATAAATGTCGCGCCGTTTCGATGTCAACAATCGGTTATCCTTCTATCGTCTGTCATCTAGATGAGTGGCTGGATATTCGGCTGTCAAACAGAGTTACCGAACTACGAACGACAGTTTTTAATCGAAGACCGCGCACACGAGTAACAAGACAATGTACAAGAGAATTGTGATTTTACATCGACTTTCACGCAAACCGAATATTCAGAATGATGTTGAGAATGATATCGAATTTACCGCTTTAAACAAAATATCAAAAATGTTGCGTTACTGGCGAGTTTAAACCACGCATACGAATTTTTTCAAGTCGGGAGATTTATTACACTCCGAATGCGAGACAAAAAATTCAAGGGGGACAAAATTTGAACCCTTACGTTTTAGTAGCAACATTACAGTACAGTAGACTTTCGCTATAAATCTGCTGTAGGTGCGAAAACGGATTTATAGCGAGGGCCTTCTCCACGCCTCAGGGACGATGCACGAGACTATTGAGCATGGTGAGGAGCGGCAGAGTAAAGCCACCGCTCTCCACGACTTCGCGCGGGCATTTTTGTTGCAATAGTACGTAGTACTACTGTACTAAGTAGCGTTTTGAGCAGGAATAAGATTTTTCTATGCGAAAACATCATAATATCGCATTTCGATATATCGATCTTCTTTTTGTTTCTAATTGTACTAATAACGTAATAACATTTTAATAAAATAACACAGAAACATACATACGTAAACTTGTATCTTTTTCTCTCAGCAATTACAAGCAGATATGGTAGGAGAGTGACTTACGTGTGCGTGAAAGTACGTGTCAAGAGGAAAGCGAATCTATAGCGAGAGTCTACTATATATCGTACCATTTCTTGCAGTTTGTCTTTTTCGTATCTATTGCGATATCGAGTTCTCAGGTAAGCTTATGAATCAGGTGGTTGTAGCTGAAAAAGCCAGCTGGATCACTTTCGCCGATCGTCTCTCGATCACCGGAAGCGACCGCATGAGGAAAGAGTTTCTCATTTTGGTAAGAGGAAGAGAAGAGAGCAGGTTTACTAAGCCTGCAACTATACCTGTACCCAAGAAATTGGAGGAAAGAAAAAAGAGAGAGAGAGAGGAAAAGTAAGAGAGTCGATTTTCCGGAATTCGCGGTGATTGCAAGTCCAAGCACGCGTGGGCTCGCGCGGTGCATTGCCAATAAAGTTTCGTGGGTTAACGCGGCACAGGTACGCTCGATCTACTAAGGCCGATAACTCGATTCCCTATATCGATCTTGAGAAAAGGAAAACTAGAGAGAGAGAGAGAGAGAGAGAGAGAGAGAGAGAGAGAGAGGGGAAGGGACGGAAATAGAGAGACACGGTGTCGTTTTCCGCAGAGAGAGAGCCCAGGCTTCGCCGGGACATGCTTCCGCGGGATTCAATTTGCTATTCTCTCTCGATCCCTTCGTTCTCAGCAACGCCGTGTTAAAGTCGTCCTTACATTAAGCGCAAACGGCCGATCGCATGATCGCAAGCAATACTGCGATCGTTGTAAGGTTGTCACAACCGGAATCGCAAGGCGATGCCAAAATCCAAAGTTTGCGATTTTGCGGTAACAAAAGTGAGCTCCCCATTCTTTTATGGCGTTCTCTCATTTTTGTGGACTATCACGGACGTCAAAAAAAAAAAAAAAACATTTTCTTCGCTGTTCTTTGCTAATTAGCTATGACTCGCGACTAATTTAGACGCTCAATTGCACGATTCTTGCGACAATGTGATCGCGCGATTCATCTCTTACGATCGATGTAAAACGACCTTTACTACGCGTCTTCTCTTCTCTCGACACAACGCCTGCTTCTCTTCCGAAAGAACGAACGCAGTTAGATGTACCGCGATAAGCTCGGCGAGCGTAAGCCGATAAATAACACGGTGGTTAGAGAAGCGTCACGCCGCGAAACAGAACTAACCGAGTTGGCCTCGGAATTTCCGCAAAAGGAATTATGAAATGCACAAGTGTAAGACAAAACGCTTTTCTCAAGCACTCGAGGTGCGCAAGAACGATTAAAAAAAGTATCGCGAACAAGCTGTGTCGGAACATCAGCGTTATCACGCGGATAAAAAATTCTAATAAAACAATTGACGCTAAATTTTTATCTCGTCACAAAGAATATATAATTACTTTCTGACATGCACTTTGTATACTGTGTTTTTGTTCGTTTCTTGTGAATAATTTATATTTGACGTTTTTACTATCACACGTAACACAGTTGATATCGTGGCGATTATTTGTAATAAATCATCGCAATCTTCTTTGATTGGCATTCTTCCAGGATATCATCCGTCAAAAGCCAAACATACAACGTCGTTTCTCGCGCAAACGTTCTCTCAGACGCGTTTGATCTGGAGGAAGGGCTTGTAAATGCTTGCACAGTTAAATCGCGAGATCGGATGGCAGTGAAAAGAAGAAGGAGAGGGGAGTACAGAAGTAGCATTAAATCCGTCCGGAGAGTGGCAGCCGGAGAAATGCGGATGGATGGTGAGAATGCAAGTTTACGCGACACCACGACGGTTCCGACGTCACGGCGCGCCGAGGTCTTAAGCCGGGGGCTTCACGAATCACATATTTTGCGGGGTGGGCGGCTACGGTAGCTTTTGTGTGTACGAAGGTGGAATTGCACTTGCCGTGCCGGTGAATGGGATTTTCACCGACAATACCTTAGCTACGACGGCGAAAGGTAAAACTTGATATCGTTCGCGAAGTCAACGCGGCTGAATTTCCGCGAGGAATATATATAGCTGGCTGATCGCTCTTATGCTCTCTCTCTCTCTCTCGCAGTCTTTATACCGCGATGCTTACATTTATGACACGCGGATCAAACACGATGGTGGAACACGTGCGGTCTATTCCCACAGGTGTACCTCGCGAATGCGCGCAGTAATTACCTCGAGGCACATGGTTTAATACAGAGATGCCTGATCGCATTGTGTGTTTCGTCGCACGGGTGGTTTGGCTTTACCATATTTTATGACATCACATCGTTTCATTTACGCGCATCTTGTGTATATTCTTTATAATATTTATTTATAAAATAATTTTTCAATCCCGCTGCGTATCTCATCGCACATCTTATTAAACTATATTCGATTCGTCGTTCTCGCATTTATACCGAGATAATACTGTCGTCGCTTTGACAGACTAACTCTGCACGCTATATAATGCCGCGATAATTCTTATTACATGCAAGAGGATTCCAGCGACGTGTTCCTTATTCCACTCAGCGAACTCGAAAATGACGTATCCGGCAAGTCGTCTCTAGTACAGTTCCAAGGCAGTCAATAGACAATACCGAGAGAAGCGCATAATCCGAGAATGGTTCTTGCATTTTGACGTTGGATACATGAGACGGAGAACAGACTCGCGCGCGCAACAGTATTACTCTGCCTTTATTGCGAATTTCTCTCTCTCTCTCTCTGTACGCGTTGGTAACGATATTGACGCCAATCTTGCCTCGCTAACCTTCTTGTTATCCCCGCAGATTACACTTAGAACCGCCTCTGTGATAACGTTACGCGTAGTACACTTGCCGATTGCGATAATACAACTCCCATGTTGCCAGTAATGCGTCAACGTATGGTGGTAATATCTTATCGCTTTCGAGTTAATCAGTAGCTTGTTATTCAAGTTTAATTTGTATTCCATAATCCGGACTATATATAATTAAATTATTGTATTTAATATTGCATAGAAACGCCGATGCGCAATTTCTGAATGGGAGACCCACGTCTGACGAAGGATTTAAATATTACACAAGATTTTGCTTCGAACATGCAGCGTACCTTTTTGAACCAGTCTATTGATGTTTTTAGCAGCTAGATCGACCGGCACCAGAGAATTCTCATTGTCTCTTAGAACTCGCTCGCACTCTTCTTTCCTGCGCCGAAGCTCTTGCCTGCAAAAATAATGAAGAAATAACTAAGGCACAGGAAGATATTTAATAGTTACTCGCTGCTGCATCCCACTCACATGTCTTCGACGCATTAATTGTTCTGTTTCACATTACAACCGAGCTTTTAAGCGAGAGTCTCAAGCATGGTCTCCCTATTGTAATTAGCGAAACACTTGCAAAGTCATTTACAAACGGCGGGAACGTACATACAAGAGTGGATTATGAATATTCCACGTGTGTCCTGCGCCATGCGTTGCCGAGCGCAATACGTACTTTCGGAATAAACACTCGGAAGCCGACGGGGCTTCAAATTACTATCTTCTCGAGTTTCACGAAGTAGACGCAAATACTAGGGAGTTTAGCGACTGTCAGATATACTCCTCTGGTACATACGCGCGCATATTCGGCGTATGACAAGTCGCAGGATAGAATGTTTGACGTGACATGAGCGCTATTGATACAAAGATCGCGTATACATGCGCGTATATGCGTATATAATATATATATATGTGCGAAAGATCGATACTGCAAGAGAGAGAAAGAGAGAGACAGAAATGTACATGTGCCTACAATGTTCATAATTAAAAAGCTTTCACAGATAGAGGTGAAAATTTATCGGGCGCGACCTATCTATCGGAAAAATTGCTGCTTTAACTTAAAATACAATTTAAAAGATACATTAGAACTTTGCTGATAAGATCTATAACAACATGTAATGGAAAACCATGCATTTTTGCAATTAAAAATGTGTATGTTATCTTTATAATGTAAACGGCAAGTTTTATCTTATTTATCAAATATGAAGATTTGTTACGAGCAATAATTATTTAAAAAGAAATTATTGTGTCTGTACATTGCGTGTACAAACTATGAGTTTGATCTCATTGTTTTAAGAGATAAAAATCATCGCATCTCTCTGCGGACCGCGAAATTACAACTTTCTGCGCGTACGTAAATTTTTCGCAAATCGAAGGAGGCAACGACATAAATCGTGGCGGAAGCACGGTTTTGCGATAAAAACGAGAGGAAAAAAAAAGAAAAGAGAGAAAACGAAGCTCAGCGTAACGGAGGAAGTCGGTCGAAAATTACAATATTCATTTCGATAAAAGGGAACCGCACGATCGTACGCTACTCACTGTGTGTCTGAGGATAATTTATTATCTCGAAATGCTCGGAGAAGTACTCCGCTTTTACGCCGCGCTTTGACTCTTTTACGCTGTGAACAGCATAAATATTCCTATGTCCTATGGCCGCTATATGGCAAAATATACCACCGAATTCGCTCAATTAAGAACTGGCATTGTTAGTAATTAGCAACATCGTTATTTTATAATAATCCGATTTGGGAGGACCAAGAGGGAAAATATGCCGACAATGATATAAAGTTAAATGACGTCATTGAAGTGAATCACTCGCAATCTAATTTTCAATAATACAATTAACAGCTATTGCAGCTATTATTAAAGAGTAAATATTCACGCGATATTTGCTGCACGTAAAATTACTTAAAACTGATAACTAATACACGCTTAACAACATCAGAAATTCATTATAATTTCTCCGTTCTATTTTCGTGACCCTGTTACAACTTTTGTATTTTCTCCTCTCTTTTAAAATTTATGCTCCACTAAAAAAAGATCTTATTTCTGTAAAACGTTTCTATAAATGTATTTTTCATACATTCAACTATTATAAACATGGAAGAGAAAGAGAGGAGAGACAAATAGGCAAATATATATACATAAAAGATGAAAAAAAAAAATAAATAAAACTCAAAAAATATATTAAAATAGAATCATCTAATTGTGTATAAGCGAAAATATATTATTGTAAAGTTTGACCTAAGGGAATTGCGCTGTTTAACAGTCTCTGAAAAGATTATTCTATTTTATTTTAGAATTTTAGCTATAAAACTGTTTGGCGGAGTGCGGTTGATACCGGATCGTACGTTGGCGAACGGGAGCTGCACGCCCTCGGGCGCAGATCTGGTATCAAATATTATCCATTATTAAACACTACAGAGCTCGAGCTCTTGTGTAGCAGTACACGTCAATTTTTCAATATTTTTCTGGCTTCAAACGCTAGAACGCTGCGAAGCACGTCACTCACCCCATCTCGACTGTAACGGTGTGTATCGGAATAAATTTGCGCGTTACCTTTGATACACAACATATGATATGATATCATTTGTTTGACCGATTGGATTCGCCGCGCGTTACAGTTAAACATGTATCATTTTTAAGTAAATTGTATAGAGTGTCTGTATACGTACGTATATATCGCAAATCTAGCGATATCCTACATCTACAAGAAAACCTAATAAGCAGCGTTGATCGTCGTTAATCATATCAATATTAAAGTCACAATTTTATATGTGCGCGCACGCACACACACACGTGTATATAAAATCTGTCGATATTTTTCTGCATCATGAACAACTCTGTTTGAGAGCTTCTCTCTCTTTTTCTTCGACCCTTTACAGTTTCTCCTGCCGTTCTGTTTTGCATGGGTTAATTCCGGGGTTCCCTACTCGGTAGGGAAAGACCGGCGGTGTCGGGTCCGCATCATAGCCGCGCAATATACAAATTCGGAGCTACACATCGATCGATGTGGACGGAATAATAATTTGCACTGTTATTGCGAACCCATCCGGTAAAATCAAACCGGGCCGGCGCGCGCGTTTGGTCTCTCTTGTCCTCTCTTTCCCTGTGTCCCGCTATATTTTGTCTTCCTTCCCTCTCGCTATTGGTTTTTTTTCTATTGAGATGTTCTTGTTCATTACCTTCTCTCTCTTCTTTCGTTCGTTTTTCTTCGTTCGGTTCGTTCGTTTAAAGATAGAGTAAAAGTACTTTCTTTTCTTTCTGCTTGTTTGCATCTGTCTCTCTACATATAGGTTCATACATTAGCCATTCGATAGATGAGTGAAGCAGCTACGAATATGCGAATGTCAAGTGGCAATCGATTGGAACTCGTCGTTTCTGTGGCGTCTCGTCTTCTCTCGAAGCGTTATTGATAGAAAAACATTCTTGACTGGCTTTTCAGTCATTATCACATAAGTAACATTTTTGTTGTAGTTTTTGTGGAATTTGCTGTAATCGGTAAATGAATTAATATAAATTTTACGAGCAATTTTGTTCACAGTTTTGATGTTATTCTTCAAAGATCTGACAGGAAGAAAAGAGACGTTTAGCACAGCTGTGAGTGAAGTAAGCAATCCTGCTAGAATCCTGGAGAAGGCACGGGACGGTAGTATGGTTTACTTCAAAAACTTTTTACCGATAGCATATAGCCAGCGGGCACTTTAAATAATCCTTCTGGACGCGGATATTAAATTTCTTATCGTGGCTTGCGGTGAGAGCATGGCGGGGTTCGTGGTAGTCCGTTTAAATACACTTTGTCCGCAAGCCGGATTGCTGAGGTATTATATACTTATTATATAATACCCCTTACCTATATATATACGTATATGTATCCATGTATGCGCGTGTGTGGGTGTATATATATACATATATATGCGTATTCTAGTGATCTCGTGGCCGTTTAAACTCTAATCGTAAGTTTCGTAAGAAACCCTTAAGGCTAATTGAGGCGACTTTTTCACAGAGACGTTATTTTACGCTCTGAGAGACGTAACGATTATTGGACTCTCGATATCGAGTACAAATCGATTGAGTTGGAAATTAGTTCCGTTATTAATTGAAAAAAAGGGCAAGACAAGTTACAAAACGTCGAATAAGAAAAAGAAACAAAAACATTTTTATTATACATGAGTGCGCGTAAAAAAGACAAGATTCACATTTAATTAAGGACGAGTATACTGTGCAGTTTGTACCTGGTGGTAATTCTTTCCGTATCAAAACTTTCGTCATAGATTTGTGAAGCGTATATCAATAAGAAAAAAAAAAAAAAACACGCGACACGTACTGAATATTAACAGATATGCTTTTCATAAAAATGTTCAAAGTGATTTTGTGCCGCCGCTCTCGTCAACTTTGCTACGCGCGGTATGTTAGAACGATCGCTCTTTCTGCCTACAAATAAAGGCGGAGCTTTGAATTTTAATGCGCCGATCAAGCAGCATATTGAAAAGAATAATACTTACGTTTGAAAGATTAATCAAAGGCGCTAATAGCGTTGTTGTTCTATATCGTAAAATTAAATGTCGCTGAAAATAAAACCAGTTTTCCTGCTGTTCTTATGTACAACCAAATAATGAATCAATATTTCTCTTCCCGAATCAAATTTAAATTGATTGCACACATATGTGTGAGACGATAAATATTAATAAATCAGAGGAAATAAATATTAATACACATGTAATATAAAGAAATATTAATTAATCGGAATGTTCAATCATTTAAATGATCAGAGAGCAGAGTATAAGTTTTTGTTTTTTAAATGTCTGTGTGCGCTTTCAAAAGTAAATAAATTTCTATCTATGTACGTATATAAGACTCAGTGAAAATTGCAATGTAAGGAAGAAAGTGATCCTTCATGAAAAAAATATGAGGCAAAATTGCGAAATAGAATACTTTCATATATAAGAGTCTGCGTTTCCAGAGAAAAAGCAGCTTCAAGCCGTTATGCATACATTCATTTATATGAGATATTGTGTAAAGGAAAGCTAGGAAAATGAGCTATTTTCTTGAATGTCCCACGCGACTATGTGGGATAATACGCGGGGGACTGACATCGTAATTGCGGGGTTAGAGGATGACATTGCTCACCCACCGTGTACATGTGATTCCGAGTTCCTCTGTTTATCTGATATGGAGAACACATTCATTTGTCTTGCATACGATAAGATAGAATCAAATAGATATACCGAATGTAAGATGGAAACCAAATTCCGATGTTAAATGCTGTTTACAAAAAAATGAAGATATTTTCTCCAACTTATTTTCTTGTAATGTTATATGTTTTTAATAAAATGTTATGTCGTCGATAAAAAAAAAAACCGAATGATTTCTTTAAATTTTTTCAAGACTTTAACGTAATGTCTCATCATTAACGTCAAAAATTTTTATGTTAAATAACATATCCACTTTCTTTTATTATTTTTTTTTCTTAATTTTACTACAGGAAAAACAACGTTTTTTCCAGGACACCCTGTAGAATCGGTCAATCGGTTAAAATCGCCCTTTTCCCCGAGAGGACCAACAGAGAGAAAATTATTTGCGTCGAATCGCTCGATGTCGGTATCGATGTCGAAACGCGGTCCGCAAAAATAATCTAGCCTGAAGCTACAGGCAGGTAGCGTTTATACGAGTGCGACGTTTCTCTTTTTCCAGCGTTACGCTCGGACAGAAATATGGTTGATCCGCCAGCTATTTTCCGTGTGGTCCAGCAGTCTTCTCGTCGGATTTTCCGCCTCGCGTTTGTACGGCGCGCGGCGGCGGCGGCGGCGTCCCGACGTGAGATCCTTGAAATGCATGCGAGTGCGCGCTATTAATTACAGCGTATCCAATTATTCTTCGTTACGTGGATGATATATCAGTCGGTCCGATCCCCCGTTTTATTATATCGAAGTCCGACGTGCGCGCATGTACATCCCCGCAATATGCACGCCACGTTGGGAGAGAGTAATCCGTCCGCCATAACAATTATATAACAATACTAATACTGTAACAATGGGCGCGATAACGAGAAACAGCTTCGCACGGAATACTGCAACGCCTGGTGCGAGGTGTATCATGTGTATTACCGAGAAATCCGAGGGGTGAACGTCGATATAACAACTGACGTCGAAGTAAATTAGAAAAACATGTCGGAAAAACTTAAAATCTCTCTTCATTTACATTAACAATCATCGTGCTCTTTTGACGACAAAGATACATTTATTTACAGCGTATTTAAGTGAGATATTAGTTTCCACAACACGTTATATATCCCGAAATTCAAGCCCGACACTACCGCGAACTTGTTAATTGCGGTACGGCTGTCTGATCAACGGGTAGTATAATGTCAAGTCATTGGGATGCACAACGGCGCTAGACAGTAGTCTAGCCGCGTTGGCGACGTCGAAACAAGACCACTTCACAGCCGTGACTAAGCAGAGATCCGAGAGAAAGAGAGAGAGAGGGAGAGAACCAAGGCGAGGTTGCGTCGATTACTTCATTAATTAGCCTGGCCGAAGATGCCTCCTCCTTCGCCTCCTTGCTCCTTCTTCCTCTGAGCTATGATTCGCATCAACGGCTAATCCACTCCCGCAAGGGGCTGTGCCGACACTCGCGTAGCTCCCGCTTTTTGCCGCGAAAATGCGACGCGTCATCTTACTTACCGCACGGAAGATCTTCTTGTCGAGACAGGTCTTGGGAAATGGTTTTTGCAACGCCAGCGGGATAAATCGGTTTTCCGTAATCGTCCACTGACGCGTTTAGCCCGCCGATATATGTATACAGTTTTTCCACGTAAAAACGGTATCTTTAGACGTCGTTAAAAGTGCGTTTTTCCCCATTGAGTTTATCTTGTGAAAACAAATAAACTGTATAACGTCAGCGAATAACGTCACTTTTTTATTTGTATTAAAATCCAAGCTATATAAACTGTTAAATTACTTCTAAAAAACATTTTATTGTTCAGACGTATATCTATGTTTTTGTTAGAGATACATATTTAGTTTGTCATATAGAAAAATGATTTTTAAAATGTGCAATCTTACGAACGTCTGATTTCACTAAAACTACATCAAAACAAAAGATTCAAAATAAAGAAGGTGATTCACATTTTATTCTCCATTATGAACCTAATCCTTTAAATTAGTAAAAATTCGCAATATCGGTCGACCTTCCTCTCTTTCTCCCTCTCTTCCTCTTTGTCTGCAACGGAAATCGCGATTCGCAAGTTTGAGACATTCAACGGATTTAAAGCTTTTGCGGTGGGATTAAGGGTTGCCCGAAGGGTTAAGGGTCGGGTCGAAACGGGTAGAGCCAAGTTCTACCCTCATTGCATTAATTCAACACGACTACCTTGGATACGCGTAACCGTGACGCCGTATGTAAGAGCGTTATTTTATTTCGTAAAATTCCCCGGCGATAAATCTCTAGTGCGTTTTTACGCTTTGCCTGGCCGCTTAATAAATTGTATCCTCGTAAACGACGACGAGAATCTTTCCGTCATTTCGAGCACGAAAGCGTTTCCGAGCGAGCTTTTCATCACTTCTTCCCTTCCCCTCGTCTCCCAGTTCTTTATTTCGATAATTAAATCTCTCTTCTGCATTGTCTACGATCAAAGCTCTCGGCTTTTCGCCTGTTGAAGCTGTTGGAGAAATAATAAAAACCAAAGTACTTTTAATTTATATAATTTATGGAGAATCTTCCACCTCAAAAGACCGTTCTTTTGATGAAATAGTGAATGTCCATTTGCGATTATTCGATTATTTATTCGCAAATGTCATAACAACGTTGCAGTGATGTTGCTTTTCTTACACAACATCCGCTTTAACAAATATCTTTTATACATGTATATACACAGAGCATGTAAATAGAAAATATATCTAACAATAAGTATATAAAAAATTGTATTATATATATTTATATTCACCCGAATATGTTTTTTTTTTTAACAAAAACTTTTTACTGCAAATAACGTAAAAATATAATAGAGAAATGTTATTTTTCAAACGTTGTGTATTCGTTACTCCGAGCTCGAAACATCAAATAAAACGCTTTAAGCTCGGATTAACCAAAACGCGGTAATACAATTATGTCATTTTGACATGGCGCGCAAAAATTCTCGCTCGTACATCATGCGTAATTCGGATTGTCCCGAGTTTGTCCGCGTGCATGTTTATCCCGATAATCGCGTCGCGTCACATCGCATCGCCCTACGTCGTTTTACTTCCTCCCTCCTCGCTTTACAAAAGCAACAGCAATCTGGATCAAAGCTCTTGCAGGAGAACGTGCACCGGCCGGTCCCGAGAAGAGCAATCCTTCTTGCTCGAACTGACGGGCAGACGTACGAGATTTCCTCGCCCGGGCTGTTCTTTCCACTCTGCGATCGTGTTCAACATCTGTCTTTTTTTCTTCGTCGCGCGCAGAAGCGAGACCGCGGTCCGGTAGAAAACCGACGAGGAAAAAACCGGTTTCATTGGCGACTGTGGCTCGTATCCGCGATTTATCCAGTCGCGAATTGCCTGGCGCGCGAAGATCGAGGACCGATCTAATTTTGTCCGTGACCCCGGAGCGACGAAGTTTCGGTGTCTTCTACGTCGTCGAGCTGATGGCTCGATCTCGTATCTCTCTAGCATTTCTATCTTTTTTTTCCAAATATGAGTTCCACGTTTGGTTGATTTTTGTTTCGAGTGTTTGTTTCGGATAAATGTGAAAAACACGAAGTTATATTATTTTTCAAATATTTGTGTGTGTGTGCGCGCGCGCGTGCTGCAACGAACTTTTTTAACAATTTTATTAATAGTTAAATTAAGTTATTGTATATATTAACCCTTAGAAGAGTTATATCACATGCAAAATCACCAACGCTATATCATGGCTGAAATTTCACACCAGTACATATTTTTTTATTTTTTAAAAATAAAAAAAGATCGTGTAAATGATACCATAAAATTAGAGTTGCCAGTAGTTACGTTTTTTTTAATAACATTAAAACGAAATTCAAATGAAGTGAAATTTCACCCATGATAGTCTTTAAGAGTTAAATTGAGTTTTTTTTTCAGTTTGGATAAACATTTAATAATCACGACAGTAAAAGAAAAACTAAAAAAAAAAAAACAATATCGTATATCTGATATTAAAAAATGATTTTCGTTTATTGGAAAAGTTCTCTCGTTCAGAAAGAAGCATTCGATTGCCAAGTTTGTACATCTTTAACAGAGACAAATTGTCTTATATATAACTTTTGCTCTGTTTCAAATTCAGTACAATAGGTTTATATTCCGTTTATAAAAAGTTTTGGTTTTGCACTTCAACTTTTGCTCTTTTCTTTGTCGTTTTTGGCTAATGACTGTGACATTCGGATAACAACGTGAGAGACGAAAATGAAATAGATTTTGATACGGACTCGCAAAACATACCGTAGAGAGTTTTTATCACTCTTTCTCTCTGTTTTTTGTTGAACAATATATTTTTCTCGCAATTACACCAGAGCGTAAAACGCGATGACTATTATTCCGTGATAAAGCAAAACATGTTTTCTCGACTGTCATCTCGCGAATATTTTGTAACGCGGTCCGAGCAGCGACCTTTTCCCCGCAAAATATTATTTGATTTGTTTGCGGAAACGTTGGTAAAAATCTGTATTTTGCGTGTAAAAAAGAGAAAAGAGAGAGAGAGGGATAAAGAAAGAAAAAGAGAATATCGCTTCACCAGATAACGTGATCTCTCCGTGGAAATATATTTCCGTAATTCTTGTCGCTGCATATCGAGCGTTTCCACGCGTTCTCTCCATATCGTATTATTTATACCAATTTTTTTTTAGAACGTTCACAATGAGACGCGCGCTCGTTATCGAACGTAAGCGCCGAAAGTGTTTCGATAATATCCATTACCGTGCTCGTTACGCGCACCAGCGCCTCGCCTTCCTAATGACCCGCTTGCGTTTGAGAATTTCGAATGATACACGCTTGTCGATAATTGTAGCAATTATAATTAGAACGTACTACCCTCGTCTCTGAATGTAATACTCATTTAAGCGGTGCGCGACGGATACCGAGTGGCGGCGGATTGAGTAAAATTCATTTTGCATAATCCGTCATGTCCGTATTTATCTGTCATTAAATCAGCTGCGATTTAATTGACAGAATAGCTACCTCGCGAGCAGACGAGCGAGCGAACGGCTTGCTCGATGTTTATATTATCGATTTTGTGAAACTCCCACGGCCACCGGCTGGACGATGAACGGGAGCTCACTCGTGTCTACGCGAATGATAACTATGCCTGTCTGCGTCGATAAACCGCGGGATATGTAGATTGTTAAAGTGAGATTATGACATTTCGGAAAATTTTGCGAACAGCGTCAAATTTCAAAAATTGTTTATGGATTTGTGTATGCATTGCACATTATGTATTATTTCTATTTCAATATAATGAGACCAATTGAAAAAAAAAAAAAAAAAGGCAAAACAAAACAGAACATCCAATTTTTCACAATTCTCTCCTATTTCTATTAACTACTGCGTAAAAATAATCTTTCCCTCTTGCACGTATATACAGAGTCTATAAAGAGAAACTGCGTAACACTTTTTTTCTCTTAGTCAGGCTGTTAACAAATACTGTTAATCCTGCCGATCGCGCATGGACAAAGAGCGAATTACTCTCGTTATTATTTTGCCGTGGGGAATTTTACGATATTTTCATCCGATATGTGTGTAACGACAATTTATCTCGTATATTACGCACATGCGGAATATTCTAAATATTCGATACGAATCGCCCAAATGATCGTTCTCAATATTGTTTCTCACTTCGAGATAAGATACAACTCGAGGCGTAATATATAAGAAAACGACGAGATGGACAGTTGCCCGCGATCATGTTAAGCAGAACACGTATCTCTCACAAATCGATTCTTTTCCGACAGAGAAACGGATTATACGACTTTTCAAATTTCTTCTCGCGATTTTTGCCGCGATCAGAAGAGTTTTTTGTGGAATGCAAAATGCGCAATATTCCGTATGTAATAGTTTTTCAAATAAATAGCGTTCAAAATTGATTTTCATCTTTCCAAATTAGATGGAACGCGCAACGCAGACAGAAATTTGTTGAAATACACAAAAAAAATCCATCTTTAGTGTTTTCGACTGTTTGTCCGATCTTCTTCTTATTATAATTGTATTTAATCACGCACGTTTCACGCATAAAGTCAAACAGCAGTTTAAATATTTCTTTGATGTTTCTTGTCTGCTTCACATTGGCGGAGAAAACGCACGTTTTCAAAAGCATCGCATTAAATGTTTATTGTTCGTCTGCTCAAAGGCTCATATACTCGTGTTAGTTGCACGAGGTTAACCCAGCAGCAGCACCGCAGAGAAGCTAGGCTAAAACCAGAGTCTAGTTTCGTTCGGTAACGTCCGCCAACGTCCCGGTAGATATGCGCTCATCCCTTCTGAATATTTTAGGAAGTACGCGCGCATAACTCCCTTCTTGCTCCTCGCTATATTATATCGAGCTCGAAAGCTCCGGTGGGCCCAGGCAAGCGTACGCCCGGCCAGATACACCGGCGATTAAATTTATCGGTTATATATATATGTACGTATCTGCGTGTGCGCCCGCACGCGCGTGCCTGGAAAATTCGCTCTCGCGAGCGCGCGAAAATTATAGAGAACAGCCCGGAAGTAGCGTTTCACTCGCCGGCGAAAACACGCGGAAACGAAAGAGAGCGTGTCGTAAATTCTGCAGCTGAGCAAACCTGCGCAGTTTGTTTATTTGTGAAATACGAGGGACGATATATAATTCACGCCTCGATTTTTAAAAAAATCGACGCGGCAAAACGCGCGACTACTAACTCTCGTCATTAGATTAGAAGTTGACTTCTTTTCATATACCTAATTGTACACAAATTACGAAAAAACTACGCGTATACTTTAGAAAGAATGAAATTTCTTGATACATGTATAAAAATGGCATACAATCGTAATTTTGTCTTAATATAAATTACATAGTTTTCTTTTGTTAGCACGCGACACATAACAAATAATGACAGATTGACTTTTTTCTACGTCGGATTAATAATAAGTCGCAGTTTCTACAGGTTAAGATGCGAGCACTTACGACGATTTTTCTGGCAAGTCGTATTCAGCAGCTTGCTGTAAATCTTCTAACGCGAAATGGTATTCTTTCAGAGCCATAAAGATCTCGGCTCTTCCCAGCAGCGCCAGAGGCAACGACAGACCCTGATCAACCGTCTTGTTTTTACCTGAAAAACAGATATCGCTGATATTGTACGACTTAGAGAAAAATATCTCCCATTTGAGTTTGACTTCCGCTCATTGATTACAGTCAAGCGCACAAATTTATCGACACAAAGCCAATGAAGCCATGAAAATGCAGAAGTCTCTTTCGAAATCGATTGATATATGTTGGGAAGACGCGACAAGCGGAGAACCTGAGAGAAGAATTTATTCTACTTGTTGTGGAACTGGCGCGATGCCACAGTCTGTTATCAGCTTACCTCGACGCAATCGCGACATGCGATTTTAAAACTGTTGAGAGATTTTTAAACTGTTGAGATAAAAATTTTTCAGAAAAACATTCGTTTAATTTTAGAGAAAACGACATTTAAGAAACAATATTTATATCGTTGGTTATTATTAATTAGTTTTTAGCAAATCTCGTCATTCTATAACAAATAACTATAACAAATTAATTTGCAATTAATAATTACGTCAAGTGAAAATAATTAGGTATATTATGTTACGTTACAATAATATTAATATTAATAATTGTATGATAATTATTGTGAGAAAACAGAGAGAGAGAGAGAGAGAGAGAGAGAATTTTACACGTTCTAATTATTGAACAACAATACAATTGTATTATTTTACATCTAGTAAACAATATATATTAAGAATACCTGTAATTTTAATATAAATTTGACAGTTTTCATTTACGCACGTGTTTATTTTCAATCAGGGAAGATCAGTGTTCAGAGAATTGATGTTACATAGATAACTGTATAGCAACCTGGTAGGGGAGCGCGTAGTACAGCCTGACTGAACAGCAAGAGGGCCTTGTCGTATTCACCAACGGCAGCGAGCTGGTATCCTTCGAGTCGTCGACGTCTGGATATCTCCGCATCCTTGTCTCTGAAAAGGAGCTTCACCTTTGCGAGCGTGTCGGCGACGACGTCCTTCACTTTCGCGTCGCCGAAAACCGCCCTTACCCGTTCCTCGTCGTCATCGATCCGACCGAATATCTTCGACGTCCAGCTATCGCCCGCGGTTTGCATCACGAACTCGCTGAAATCGTGGAAGAATCCCTTCTTGCCGGAGCGCAGAGTCTCCGACGAGCATAGAGTCTTGTAAAATTCATCGTGATCCTGCATTCCTGCGCGAAAACAAACTCGCGTGCCGCCTGTATAAGGCCGAAGAAGCCGTCTGCTTTTATGTAAGAGCGTTCTTTTTTTTTTTTTAATTCCGCACTTCGTTAACGAGATTCTGTGTTTGTGCGAAAGCAAATTGCTTTCATCTCAAATACAACCGTTCGTTTTTATATCGAGGACCAATGTGTCTCACGATTGTTACGATTTCGTCTTTACATAAGTAACTGTAGGGTTTCTTCTTTACATTTTACACCAAATACACTCATCACATATGCACATTTGGTTTGATTAAATTTTTTCATCCCGAGAGGTAAATTAATCTCTTAAATACTTTTTTTCTTACAGTTGTATTTTATCTCTCACTTACACATTACGCGCTTCTCTTCTCTCTTGTACTTCTCTTTTTTTTTTTAACTGACTGTATCTTGATTTAATCAAGATACATATTTTCACTTGTAAAGAGAGAATTTTCTTGGAATACAATCAATTTCCTTCTCTCTCAACTCCTTTTCTCTATTTTCTTACGCGCTGCGATTGTCGATGCACTAGTTCGGAGCCCGCCTCGTTACTTTCGATGTTTCACCGTCGTGTTCCCCTCGACCGATCCTTTTGAATATTACAGAAGTTGAATGTTTCGCTATATTTTCTATCTGCCGTTCTCTTAAAACACGCGACCTCGTTTCGCGAACACTCGAAATTAAGAAGAAACGGGCCGACGCAATTCGGCGGAAGACCAAACCGGAATATCAAGGACCTGCAACGCGCAAATATTTTGTCGACGCGGAAATTTCGTTAAATCCGTCTAGTAATTTTGAACAATCCGACTATGTCCAGCTAGAAGCGCGCGCGAGCTTAAAAAAAAAAAAAGAAAAAAAAACACCTCGCTGCCGCACTGAATCATAAAAAGCCGAGGTCTGACATTCAGGCACTTCTCTGTTCTCTCTCCCGCGTCTCGAGTCCACGGAATTAAACGACTCTATTCGCCCGTGAGAAATAGCCACTCGGGGATCCTCTATCAGGTAGCGAGACCCGAATTTAAAAACTTCCACCGCCAAACGAGTCTGTCGTCGCAAATTGGTCGCTACTGGAATCTCAGACGGAACATTGTACGCTTCTTTCACACTTCCCCTTTAAAAATTACACTTCATTCTTAGTTATTTTACTTAGTTCGTTCGTGTGTCAAGCGGAGAAAAAATATAGTTCAGTCTTGAAAATATGTGCGTAAAAAAGTACATATAGCATACAACTTTCCGTGTAACGTCAATGTATTTATTTTCCGACTTCCGTTGTTACGTAACTTTATACGCCTAAAACATTCGCATTTAAATCTTAATTGTTTTTGCCTTCCACTCAAACTTTTTTTTCTCTTCAAGCAGACGTTTCACTGTTTTTCGTTGTGGTTCTTAATTTCTTTTCGATTCTCTTTCCGTCGGTTTGCAATTTTGGTGCACCATCGGTTGAGAGATATCCGAGTGCATACAGAATGACTGAAACGGATTACCGGCGGTGCGCCATTCGCCCCTTGGCGTGTAAAACTTTAAAGATCCTCGACCACTCTCGTTCACCGCGAAAACCGCAGTATCCAGGGAGATTCCTCACGCTTTTCGCGCCGGCTCGATGCTTTATGAGGGGTTTACTTTATAGACACGAACGAGGTATTACGACGAAAGACCGGTATTAGACTGAAGACGCCAGTAGAATGCGAACGGGAAGAGAGGGACAAATACGAGTATGTACGAGACGAAGAACGAGGACAGAATGTGTTCAAGAATGGAAGTTTCCCTTCCTCTCTCTCTCTCTCTCTCTCTCTCTCTCTCTCTCTCTTCTCTTTCTATTTATAGTATAGCTTGAGAAATAATTTTAGATGCAGATTATTTTAGAACGACGTACAAGTTACTATGTTCTCATCGTAGAGTCCTCTGGCATCGTCTACTTCTACTAGCAAACGTCGGGCGATCACCTCGAAAATTTCTCGTCGATAATGACACCCTCGATCTCAGTTCCCGCTTGATTCTCTACTTTCTTTTATCTTTTTATCTTTTTTTTTTGTTTTTTTTACACTCGTTCTTACTGTGGATCTTAGCGTTGCCTCCTTGAGTCGACACGGAAATCCTACCCCCGATATCCGCTCCCATCACTGCCCGTTCTACCACACACCCACACACCCACACACACACACCCACTAACCCACACACACACACACAGACCCATTATGGCCAAGAAAATTTATCGCCGAACATCCTTGATCTTCTCTCTGTCTCTTTCCATCGTGGCAATTCTCCTCTCTGTACTTCCCTTCTGCTCGCAGAAGAAAATACCTGGATTCGAGTAACTCGTAAATCGAACTAGCCGAGTAATAAAGTCGTACCGTGACATTCCTTGCGCGGAAAAGAGGAAACTCCGAGAACGGAGTTTCCGCACCTCGCGACTTTTTGCTATTGTGCGCGCCGGACGCGAAATCTTTTGGGTTCTCGTGCACGAGATGTTCTTACGCTTTTCCTCGACCACTTGATAGACATTTAATCTTATTTCGACAACTACACGTAACGATCTCTTGTGACATTTTTATTCACATACATTTAAAACTTTTATTGTAATTTTTTTATTCAAAAGATTATACGTTTAGCAAAACGTCTCTAATCTTGTAATAAAAGTAATATAAATACAATATAGTTCTGTATGTAACTGTTTTTAGAAAAATTGCTTTTCAATCAAATAGCCAAAGTTAAAATATCGCTTTGAATTTCGCACTTATGTGGTGACAAATTGGTATTAATGTAGATTAGACATTGGATATTGTGGATGTTTTAAAAACGATGGTTGCAGAAAATCGTCTGATCACAGAGAAAATTTGTGCATGGCTCCGACATATCCTATCCTCGAAAACGTAAAGTATCAATGCTGCTTCTCTGATAAAATATCGACACTTGACTTCTCGAGAGTAAATGGAACCTTTCGTGCAGTAACGTCATATGAAATTCCCGAAGGACCACCACACCGGTGCTTGCTTGTATCGATTTAACGTCTGACCATGTATGGCCCGTTAGTCGTCATATGCGTGTCAGGTGCCCCCTCAACCTTATCTATTCGCAATCCCGCTCACATTCTTCTTCGAAACGTATGAATTTTTCAGTATTGTCGTCGAGATTTCGTTCTGCTACGAGAGCGCGTCGTGAAAATTCCGCGCACTGAATCTTAGCGTTCGCATTAAATTATGTATTACGTTCGTATACAGAAAGTTTTCTCTACTATGATCTTATTATTTCGTAATGACGGATTCTCCGATCAATTTTTCTACAATGTCGCGATTTTTCTTCAGCGGAAACTTGTTTTAATGCAGCTTTTGTACATAAGTAAAAGAACTTTTATGAAAGAACTTCAAGGGAGATGTTCACGTGCGTTACGTGCAACAAAATGCCTTGTCGTAATTTGTTGTTACGTTCCAGTGTGGTTGTTTAATTTGTATAAAACGACATTTATTTCTTTTTACCGGACAAAGTAAGCCATTTTGCGAATTGGAGCAGAAAGACGCAGCTGATTCGCGCGTAATTCGAACAAATTGCACAATAATGTTAGCGGAATATTCGCCGAGGTATTTAATGATATTTTTATCGACTTTTCTCCGACAACGTGCCGACAATCTTCATATTCGCTGTTTTAAAAAAATGTTGTAAACTTTTCCTCGACGAAAAACCTTCTTCCTCTCTCTCTCATATTACGCTACACATTTTGTAAATAACGTTTATATTAATTTTCGAATTTGAGTTATTCTAATTAATGCTTCCTGTGTGTTGTCTCTCTCTTTCTCTCTCTTTCAACCATATAAGGGCGCAAAATTACCATCGCCTGTTCGACGAAATACCTCACACTTTGCCTGTGCTCGCGTCCACACTGCCGACTACCTGTCATTAAATGTAAATTTGGCACGGCCAGTAGAGCAACTAGAGACCAAAGTTTAAACTATATTTAGTAAAGCGTTCTTGCCCGATTAGCAACAGAATGGATGTGTTTCCGCAAGTGGAGCAACATTACGATTACCGCGATAAACACCGGAAATACCTATAATTTGTAGCGAACATTTATCCGCAAATATATCTGCAATACATCTCGTCAATTTTTGCATCAATTTTCAAGATGAACCTCCTACATGCATTCAGCGAATATCGAGTAATTTCAATATAAGATATATTGAAAAAAACGTGCATGTGTGTGAAAAATATATTTGTTAATTAGAACGTCCGTCGGTAATAAACGTTATCGCTATCTTCTCGCGAGTTAATCTTGATTAGAGGTCTAATAACCTGATTACTTCAACACGACGGTTATCGGATCAATTCTTGCTTATGTCAGCGCATTAAATATTAGTCGTATTCTGTGGCACGCAATCTGAGGCGCTAAGCACGTGATACAACGTGTCGCATGGCGCTTAGATGTAGCAGATATGTACCTTCGCGTTACCGAATATAAATGATTTCGAAATAGCGCGTGTTTCAAAATGTTTATCTTAATCTCAGACATAATAACGAAAGTAAGCAATGCCGTCTTGCAATCCATTGATAAGAATTCTTTCACGACAAGCTCTTTTTATTTCTTTGACATTAACATTTTCTTCATGTTGCACAGTATCCGGTAGCATCTAGATACGACATTTTACATTTTTATATTACTTTTCTCATTTAATAATATCAAGGCGTTTTTACGATATTCCAGGATATTCAGAGTCTGCCATCGTGTTTTATCGCTCTTACGGAATGTACACACACACACACACACACACACACACACACACACACACACACACACACACACACACACACACCTCTCTTTCACAATTTTTTTTTATCAATTTACCGTCCGCGTCATACGGTCGGAGCGATCAATTGATATCGTATGCGCGAGTGTTACATTAACTCACACAACTTTCTCGGCTGAACGTGACCAGAGCGTGCGTGTAAATGCAGACGACGACGTCCGGCTTCTGTAAAACTTATCGTGCGCAAGCAGATTCTTTTTTCTTCGTCGTAGCTTTTGCAATGCGCGAGAGCAAATTTTTGTTCTCCGTGTCTTCCGATAAGCTGCGGATTCTTTCTCAGAGAGTTTCTAGTGCGTCAGCGCGCAATCATCAATCTTGCCGCCGAGCCAGCCAAGGGAATTCGACTAGCCTCTTTCGAAACATTTGATAAGTCAACGAGTTCAAAAAGTGAGATAAAACATACGCTAAGTATACACATTAAAATTGCTAACTTATCTAAATTTTTTCTACATATATAAACGTTATGATATATAAAAGATATCATAGCAAAAAACTGTACAGATATAATTATTAAAAACATCTTATACATACTTTCAAATATCGTATCTTACAATATTTGCAATAGATCTACGGGTTTTCCAAACAACACAGTTTTGCAACGTCCAATGTAATTCTGACTATCCGTGGGCAATTCCTGACCGAAACCGTCGTGTCTCCGTATAAACTAGTTTATGCCAAGAACCTGGCAATAAATTATTGCGAACTGCTCCCTCGAGAACCGTTTTTCGCGATGTATTATGCGCCGGACGCGCACGCGGAAAGCACTTTACGCAAATGAGAAGAAAACGCGCCTCTCTGTCCTGTCACCTCACCAGATAAGAATCGATTTTTAGAAAACGAGTTCTTTCTCCTTTTTATAACCAGTTTTCCGTATCGTAATATATACTGCGCAAGAATATGCTACATTTTTTTATATATAAATACAATCATCTTCGCTGAGGGGAAAAAAGAAGGAAAAAGAGAGAGAAAAAGAGCTCCCACAGCCTAGAGGAATTTAATTTCTCCGAGTAAAATAAATATTTCCGTCTATCTATCGATTGCTCATCTTTCGTTCCCTTGCGCACGACATTTATCTACACTGTTTAATGGAAATACAGAACATTATGCGGACGATTTTTCATTCCTCTGTGGAAACTCGAACGAGAGGATAAAGTATGGTGGCGGGTCGCAGTATGTAATCGTTCATGACGCGATTACCCGCGAAAATCTTGCCGAATCATCAGGTGGTTCGCCGCGCGACCGCCGCAGGATTGTGTAGTTTGCGCGCGCGCCTGTGTTTGTCGTGAGCCTAATTGTAAGCCGGTTAATTACGGCGTTTATTTGCGTGCGCTTCATCCGCTCTCCTGTACGAGGCCGTTCTCTCATCGTTGTGTTCTGCCGAAGATCGGTAATCGTTTATCACGTTCCGCGCGGGGACTTCATTACATCGAACCGGTTGATAATGATATTGAATGTACGATGAACCGTCATCAATTGTCGGCGCGAGGTTACGAAGAGTCTCTCTCTCTCTCTCTCTCTCTTTGCAATCGGCAGCGTTAACGAAGTCAATTAAGCGGCACGAGAGGGACGCTCGATTGCGTTTCGTGACGCAGAATCTTCCATGAAAGCGCTTCCGAATCGCGCTCGTATCGGTTCTCTTCGGTCGCAGATTTAGCGAGATAATTCGATCGATCGATTCTATCTTTCTCTATCTTCCCTGCTTCCCTACCGCGACGCGGCGTTTCGCTCTGCATTTCCCTTCTCCTCTTCTTCATCCCCTCTCGCATTTCCCCCTTTTGCTTGCAAAGCGCACGCCGGGCAATCTCATAAAGATGAAAGCGATTTCTCTCGATGTTAGCGTTTTAATTTAATCTTCTTACGCGCGGAAAACGGCGAGCAAAAATGTTTTGTGGAATGCCTTCCGACTCTCTTCAGTTTCGCTTCCTTTATCAAGAGACTTTATAGATACAAGTCGTTCAACGCGTTTCTCTTCTGAATGTTTTCCGCGATGCTTAATTGGAAGTTGCGATATTTTTCTCAACAGATCCCTTTCTCTCTCTCAGCACGAATTTGCAAATTGTTTAACTTTATCGTTTCGTCAGTTTTACATTTTCATTCTACTATTCATTAATAAAACGAAGAAATAATTATCCCGCGAAGGGATAATTATATCGCAATATTATTTCAAAATAATGATAGAACACGATAATTTGATCATTCTAAAAACTAATTTGCTTAATTATTACACCACAAAATGTAAAGTTTATTTAGTTTTTCGGATTTTGACCGTCTAGATATGAATTTGATTTACTATGCGTGGCAGGCCGGTTTTCATCATTTCCTACCGTCCGTCGTCGTGAAAAAAGAAGAAAAGAACAACAGATGAAAATGAACGAAAAACTTTTGAACGTCCACAAATGTTAGCCTTCTTATCGAGAGTCAATGACGTTGAAAATAATATTCCGAGTTATAAACTCTCTGTATCCAGCCGTTTATCTCGAGCCGCAGAAACTCCATTCTGTCCGCCGAGAGAGAGAGAGAGAGAGGACGAAGTTATGGAAGTTCGCGGACGCGCGTCGTCTGAATTAGCTTCGCGTTGTGAAGCTCGAGCTCTGTCGCACAACAGCAATTGTGTAGCAACAGTAGCGGCGCAACTACACAGCGTCTGAGCTGTGAGAAACTACCGCAACGTCGTCTTCGTCGTCGTCTTCGAGTCACCATAAGACGACGAGTCGCTATTATCTCCGCGAGCGAGATCGATAATTCGCTCCGCTCGCAAAGACGCACGAATTCACGCAATCTAATTAGCCGGGAACACGACGACGACGGCGAATGAAGCTCCGCTACAATTGTAGCCGCGCTGCTGATGGGAAATGATATTTCCTCGGTGCGCGATGTTCTCGTAAAGCACAGTAAGCGCATCATATATGCATTAAATTAGGATGCAAATATGGATTTAAGCGCAGATTCTGTGCCAGATCAAAAAGCTACTTTTTGCAAATATTTTGACAAAGTGATGACTGACTGATTTTCATAGAAATGTAAACTCACGTACATAAGTTTCGCAAAACGACTAGTCCATGCGTGCACCTCTCCCTCTTCCACGCGCAATTTTGTATCCATCTATCAATCATCATAGTACCACAAAGAATTACGTCGTTATGAATATTTGAGATTAATGTATCATAGCAATTACTTTAGCGACGTATTACGTTGTCCCTCACATTTTTCCATTTCTTCTTAGTTAAAAAAAAAAAAAAAAGACTCTTGCACATCCCCTGAGGTATAATGACGACGATATAAATGTTTCACAATATCGCCCACGGATCTCTTCTCGGTAACCGCAAAATTTGATTAACGAATCCCCAGAATTTTCTCTCGCAGGTACATCAGTATATCTAGAAGTTCCGTATGACAGCTCACCGGCGAATTATTAATGGCGCCGCACAGGATTACGCCGTGTTTCGCGATTCCGTGCCGGATGGCTGCATCGAGATTCATTCGTCGAATCGCGACGCGCGATGCATCTATTTCGTACCGCGGAGACTGTCAAAGGCGCGAGAGAGAGAGAAGGTATTTCCGATAGGTACGAAGGCATATGCGTGTGCGCGTGCAATTCTACGTAGATTATAATTCCATCGTGCAACGTTCATACGAAATAAAATTATGAGCCCGCGAGCGCGCAATGTATTCTGAGGCGCGCGTTATCGATCGGATGCGTTGCAACTCGCGCTAATTGCAATTGACGATTAATAATTAACGCGTACGTCCATAATCCGCCGCGAAATAATGTATCGTTCAGCGCTTCATTGTGCGCGTATAACGGTCGATGTGACAAAAAATTCACAATAGTACGGATATGACGTTCGGACAATAAAAGCATCCGCTGAAACAGCGTTTACGTCCTTGCAGAAATTTGCATATATCATTAAAATCCAATACTCGATATATTTTTTCTCTCAATAAGCAACAACACACACACACACATATATGTATGTACATTATAGACATATAAATATACATAATACACAATATATAAATTTTTCAAATTGTTCGTATTTTAATAATGTTCGATATCACATGTCTCTTATATATAATTTTGAAATAAAATGTCTGATTCAAAATTTTTTATATATATAGTAGACTCTCGCTATAGATCCGCTGTAACAGCGGAAAATTCTCGGAAACGGATCTATAGCGAGAGTCTTTACTTGTGTCACTGCGTTTTAATATAAAGTACTCTCACAATTTTGCGAAATAAAAAACAATTATTAACTATTATTTCAGCTGATATTTTGAATGCAGGAAATTGCACAGAATTTCCGTTACATTAACAAACGATCGTGCACAAAGTTTCATATTCTTCTCCGAGTGGAAGCCGTGGAGCGCGCGAAATCGCAACTAATCGAGGAGCAATAGCAGATATAGAGAGAGACTTGCGCGCATCCCGCCCGATCTCGCGTGGGCGTCGCGACGTTACGTAGCACGCCGGCTCGGGCGTGCAGGGACTATGGCGCGCGGGCGGGTTGTACGACGCCTCGCGCCGTCGTCTCGCAGTAGGCGACGCGACCTCGGCCCGTCGGGATCGTGCGCGATTGATATTACGCGAGACGGCGCGGGGTCGTGCCGGTCTCTCTTCGTATACACAATAGCGGTCTCAACGCGAATCGAGAAACGGCGCGGGAGAAAAGAAAAACAAAATAAAACGAAGAAAAGACGACCGCCACGTGCCATAACAGCTTGGCATTTCGCGTTGTTGTCGATCCGTTTTTCACGCGTCGATACGAAGTGCAGGACACAACGACGATCGAGAAGATGACACGGTTCTTTGGTGAGAGAAAAAAGCGCGTGTCGTACGACGAATACCGACTCAAGTATAGATTGACGCGCGAGAGAAGAGGTGTGTAGTGAGAGAAGAAACCACACGGTTCCTCGAGTCGTCGAAATCGCGCGAGATTCTCGGAGTATCCGGCGAGAAGCGTGGAACGAAGAGTTGAACGAGAGAAGGGAGACCACGAAGAGTGAGTGTCGTAAGGAAAACGTAGCGTAAATTAACTCGTGCGCGAGATCGGTGCACTTCGCACAGTGACGCAATGTGAGAAGAGACGCGACTTAGCCGGCGCGATTATGCATGTGTTATTATATATCGGACGCAAAAAAAAAAAACGAAGCCGCGACACTAGGTTCCGATGGGAGAAAGAGAAAGAGAAAAAAAAAAAAAAAAAAAAAAAAAAAAAGAAAGAAAGAAAAGAAATCGAAGCGCGATTATACTCAGATCCTGCGGGAGGCAAGTCGAGTAGTTACGACCGCTGGAAAGCTGCCGTAGATTCTCCCCGCCGCGTGTCTGACTCCGCACGACCTTTTCCACTTTCGACTATCTCCCTGAACTGTGCGCGCAGGGCATTCTTCCACGGTGATATGCGAGCCCGCCATATATCTCGGCGGTTTTCAGGTCGTTAGCGGTATGAGGGGGAGGCGGGAACGGATGAGAAAGGTCTCTCTCCTAGAAACTTTCCGAGGACGCCGTTTTACTCGGGAACAGAGACTTCATCGGGAGACGAAGGGGCGACCCTGCTTCTCTCTCGCCTGCGGTTCGTGTCAACATAACGATAAGTTAAATTTTCACGGAAACTTTACGTTTGCTCGTTGTCTCTCGCTCTCTCTCGCACAACGGGACTGTGATCATTCGCTTGCTCGCTCGCTCGCTTCTCCTATAATCGCGCGATTTCCGAGTGTTTGTAAACCAACGCTCCGAATGAGCTGTTTGAATTATAAGGATCGTTAAGGTTGAGGAGATTATCGATACGAGAGAGAGAGAGAGCGGGCTTGCCACATTTACATTCGTGAATATAAATTCGTATTATTTTCGTATTCCGCAAACCTCTTTTACAAATCGAGTTCTCTCTGTCTTTTTTTTTCTTCTTCTCGCACGCTCGTTCAATAATTACCACAGCATTGAAATCGCAAGTCATAGTCAGCTTGCAAAACGTTCGTGATTATAAAAAAAAAAAAAAAAAAAAAAAACGAAAGATCGATTGGTCGCGTGCGCGTTTCTCGACCATCGTCTCGACGGCAGCTCCGAGTCGTCGCGCCGCCGTCGCGCTGTTTGTAAACAGCATCGATCGACGGCTTCCTGGTTTAATCGGATCAGCGGCTAATCCGCCCGTTGACGCTTGCTAAACGTTACTGCAATTTTTTAGCCTGCCGTTTAATGCCCTTCCCACAAATCGTCCATCAATCCTGCGACTACGTTTTTCTCTCTCTCTCTCTCTCTCTCTCTCTCTCTCTCTCTCTCGATTTTTTCTGCCGACCGCAATTTATTTACCTATCCGTTTACCTATCTGTTTACTCGAAAGTTGTTTCGTGGCCAACTAGAGTCGCGTAAATTCGAGCGGAAGTTCGTACCTGCCTTTTAAATATCGGAAATCTTTACTGAGTTTGAAAGCGATACATACCTAGCTCGACTCTCTGACAAATGAGTAGAATATTTTACATATAAATCTGTTGAGAAAAATATGCATTGGAAAAAAAAAAAACAGAAGGAGAGATAGCTGTAAGAACCTATTTCTCTTTTTTTTTTTTTCTATTAAAAAATGTTGCAAAATTCTATTTAAAATATTTCGGCCAATTTTGTAAATAGCTGTGTATCATTTCGTGCCAGATAAGCTAAATTACTGTGAGATCTTTTGGCGATCCACCTTTACAAGCACAAGAGATCATGAGGTTAAACTGCCCGACAGTTCTCTAAGAGTTTCCATCGATCGTCGAAAGTTTCCTGCGAAATCGGCTGAAAATCAGGGGAAGCTTTTAACCCTTTCCGTCTGGCAGAATGGCATCGCGAAGTAGTTGTAGTGTGCTAATCCGATGGTTTGTGCTAACAATAATCAGAGAATGTAGCAACCGATGCAAGATTTCATACGTCACGAACGTAGTTGTCTTGTGTTAATTAATGCGATAGCTTTCGCTATTAGGATAAATAAAATAATTTAATATAAGCAAATTTATTTTAATACAAACAGTATCAACATACGTGATACTTTCAAATATTTTCTAGATAATTTATTCTAATTTATAAATTTTTTTTATAATTGTCAAATAATTTTTACGTAATTTATTCATTTGTAATATGGTCAATGTACACGTGCATAAAATGTTTTTAATTGCGATTTTAATTGTCTTCGGAGAAGGATCGTTCTCGCAAACATTCCTCGGGCGATATTATATTCGTAAACTTGGTCTATTGGGTTCGCATATATCGTCCGACGATTCCCAGTGCCAAGGGTCACCGGGATTTCACGGGCATAAAGCCGCCCCGGCTACCGACAGTAGTAGAGAAGCATTTATTCCACGGAGAACGGTTTTCTGGCGCGGCTATTATATGTGCGAATCCCTTCGCGCCGCCTCGAACACGGTTTGCGAATATTGCTCGTCGATCCTTCGCCACTAATTTGCCAAATTACTCACCTCTCCTTCTCCCTCTTCGAGAAAGGCACGCTCGTTAGCGATTCCGCGCAAATGGACGCGTTCACGGCGTTCGCGTGTCACGAAAGACGACGCGGTTGAATTAGGGCCATAATTCGTCGAGATTAATTTTCGGCAATGCAAACACGACCACGAGCAGATTTTCGTCAGCAAAGAGAAGGACACACACACACACACACAGAGCGAGGATGCTTTGTGTTAAGTCCTCTGTCTGTTTGAGATTTTACGAGAAAACAGGAAGTAATCCCACTTTATTTACAGCGCGAAGAGAGAAGTCTTCTTATTAATATAATATAATTATGCAGAATATAATATTCTCAGTCAAATGTCTTTAACAACGTGTCTATTTTTGTTTTATTTCTAATTCTACCTCTTTTTTTTTTTGTTTTGTTTTATTTCTAGTTCTATCTCTTTGCTGCTGTAAATCGCAGATAGTAGACGACTTTATCACACTCGGACAGATTTTTTCACTTATACGTCTATTTATCTTAGTTTGTGTGTTTGATTTGTCTTATAACACGATATGAATCTTTTCGATTAAGAAACTGCCGATTCCACACAAAACTCTTAGAGTTATCGGAAAGATGTTTTTCTTTATAAGTTTTGAGACAAATCTTAGATAGCTAAAGATGATCGAGATTAAGTTATTCTGACACATTTTTTATTTATTATCACCCACGTCCATCGGTGATTCACAGCCTTTTTTTTAGACTGCCTTGAATTTTTCTTCGAAACTTGTATTTTGGATTTTGTTTGCCGATCTTATTTTAGTTTCTCTGATCCTAAATATATATAGCGAAGGAGCTGTTATAACATTCTACATCGACGGATAACAAACCCTGAATGTCGACAAGGAGATAGCGGAGGGATAATCAAGGATACAAAGGATTGTTAGGAAGTGCGCGCCGTTAATGCGTTTTCTGACGTTTCCGCGGCGGAACTCCAAGGCGAGCTTTGCATGCGCTCAAGTAACTTTGTGCTAATAATCCGCCAGATTCGCGTAGCGCGCCGTGATAACAGTCGCTCGTTTCTCATTTTCCTCCCGTCATCGAAGATTCTCTCCTCGAATTTTCTCACCGTCCAACCGACGGATCTTTCTTTACACCGCGCCGGCCGCCGCCGGTGAAGAAATCCTTGCCCCTCGCGAATTATATCACTGCGCACCTCGTTTATCTCGCACCTAAGAACATTTCTTTCCACCCCCCAGACTTAACTTCCGCAGCATAAGGCGATGAAAAATAAACGAAGTAAGTTTTTTGAACTTGTCAGCGAGAATATATGAAGCGCGGATCATCGTTCATTATTAATTTATAAACATTTATTTGTTACTCCTCAAGTTTGAAAAAAAAACAAAAAAAAAAAAACAAAACTCAACTTCTAATTAACACGAAAATTTCACGTCGCTTGTTTTGCTTCATTTCTTTCATCTCTTTCATATCGGACTGGCAATATAAAGTTATATAATGATAAAAAGTAAAACTAAACAGTAATTGATATTAAAAAAAAAAAAAAAACCAACGTTTTTCTTCCGACTTGTACAATTCTGTTGAACGAACGTTGTGTTTCGTAAGTTTCTCAGGTCTTTTCATGGCCTCAGTCTTTCCATGGAATTTAATTCGTAAAACTCGCGCTATCTTTTCGACATTGAATACTGTGTTTTTTTGTGTCCATTTTAATCTGTCCTTAATCGCTTTTATACGACATCCGCGAGGCGAGGCGAGACGTCAAGCACGCGCAATCAAAGATGCCTTGCAGACAAACGCGCGAGAAGAAGAAAGAGAAAAGCGGCAACGCGCACGGTTGGCTGCAAGTGTCTGGCGAATTTGTATGACTTGTTGTCTACCTAGCCAGCAGTTTTGAGTAATCGCTCTCGTTCCCCTTCGTCTGCTCCGAACCATCCCTAATCCCGGTGCTTGCTCGGTCGTCACCCTTGCGCAGATTTTCCAACGCGCGCGACCTATCCCGGAGCATTCTTTACTCTCCCATCAACGCGGCGCCCGCCGCACAATCGTTGTCGTCGTTCCCCGTCTTCGGTCTCTTCCTAGAGTTCGTCCCTAAGATCGAAGCGTACACGCAGGCACTCCCGGAATCTCGTTTGTACATTTATTTTACCCCCTTCAACGTTCTTTCACTCTCTTTTTCTTTTCTCTCTTTTTTTTTTCTCTTTGCTTTTCCCTCTCTCGCCCTTCTTCGATTCGCTGTCGCAGTCGGAGTGGCACGAAGCGGTGGGAAATAAATGGCCCCTAATGGATTTCTTAGACGTGCGCGCGCGGGGGCGAATGCGGCGGAACTCAGGTGCAGCGAGGAATACCTCCTCCTTCTCTTCCCTCGGCTCTCGAAAGTACGGCGGAACTCTAAATTACAGGAATCGCTTGCTCTCATCTCAACTCGTCCTCTTTCCCTCTCTCTCTCTCTCTCTCTCTCTCTCTCTCTCTCTCTAGCGTTCGGCAGATCACAGCTGCGCGACCTTATCGGCGCCGATGAAAACTTTTCACCGTCGTTCTCACCCCTCTCCCTTCTTCCATAGCTCCCCGTGTGCGTTCGCGCGACGAACTTTTCGTCTTCGCCAATAATCTCGACGACATCGCGGTGACCTCGACCGCATACGCGGTCTCTCTCTCTCTCTTTCTCTCTCTCTATCTCTATCTCTATCTCTCTTTCTTTCTTTCTCTTTCTTTTTCTCTCTTGGCCCGCGATCTCGCATCCGCGGTGATTTTTCAAGCTGTCTCACGCGTGCTCGGCGAATAGCCGACCGACACAAAGCGTAATTTTATTTGCCAGATTTATCCCAAATCTTTTCTCCGCGCTTTCTAGCCGTCGTTCCGACAAAAGAGCAAGTAGGAATACGCGAGACAATGTATTATATTTATTTTCTATTATATATTTACAAAATATTGTATATTTTAGTTTTATAAAATCGAATATATCAATCTTCTACATATGTGCATGTGTGACGATTCGTAAATTATATGTTAACGCATTCTTTATCTACGACGCACTGAATGCATAATTCGGAATTTTTTCAGATTTTTTGAAAAGTGGATTACGAGAGTTTTGCCAGCTTGGAAAATATTAGAGAGAGAAAGAGCGAGCGCGAGCAAGAGCACAACAGTATCTTTTAAGTAATCAGCATTGTTTGCTATCTCTGCAGCTTTTGCCGAGAAGATATATGTTCTTATAGCGCAAAACTCTTTTTTTATATAACACTGTACCTATCTCGCAAGAGCTTTACTTTTATTAATTTATGAGAAGCGAGAAACGGCACATAATTTGACCGTTCGTAATGGCGCGGAAATAAAAGGTCTGCGGAAGATATGATAAAATAACTGCGAATCGTAAAGATTTCCCTGGATAATCGCGCGCATCGAAGCTCGTCTTCTCTTTCACGAGCACGGAAAGTTTTTCTTCTTCTTTGTCAATAATCCCGACAACGGATTTTGACCTGCACCTGAAAATCTCTTATTTCTTCGCCATTAAAATTTCTTCTCTCGTCGGTTTTCTTTGCTTCGACGAAGCACGCGTTTCACACTCGTTTCAAATTTGTTCGTAAATTTTATCCTCCTTCTCCTTTCGCTCTCTGTCTCTGTGCTATATAATCCTCACAACACGTTTCATTTACTCTCGTTGAGTGGCGTATCGTTGCCGATGAATAAATTCCCGGCGAAAATACTACAAACACGTTGCGTAAATACGTAGATTACAAACCGAATAGCTCGAGAGCTCGGTGAGTGACTATCATATCGTGTTAAAGAAACATGTATACGTTGTGTGTATGCAAACACATACGCGTGTGATAATCTATGGAAATTTTCATGCTTACAGAGACATGAGAATAAATGCGATTCGAAAAGCGAAAGACAAAACTTGTTTTAATAAAAGAAATAATTGATTTCTCTGGCAAATAATTTTCTTTCTCAGAAATCTCGTTATCGAATTAGGAAAATACTGGAAATAATTTGTTTTGCGAGGAAAATGGATTCTTGGAAAACTCAATTTCTTTAGTTTCGAGTTTCTGCGTTCCGCGACATAATCGCCCCGCGTCATACAGCCGTCGTCTTGATCGTTGCTCACGGTGGAGCTAAGAAAGCCGCTTTGGAATAATCGTCATGCCGCAACTTGCTCTAATCCTTGGCCGGGCGATACAATTAATAAACGTTCTTACAGCCAAGTCCCGTCTTAAGTTCAAGAAGCGTCGGCATTTCCGTTATTCCGGGGCTCCATAATTGAGAGAACGAGCACTTTAGCGATGTTAATTCCGCGAGTTGCTAACAAAACAATTTAACACGGCTCATACATAAATCATCGCCGGTGGATAAAAGTTTGCCGCCCGGGGTTCGCCACGCGGAAGCAGACGAGCGCGCCAGACGAGAGCTTGAAAGGACCCCGGGTTGCGTCCTCCGATGTACCTCGGCCGTCATTCTCGCCCGTCTCGCCCGAGAGAAGAGAAGAGTTGAAGCTTTTCCAGCCGCGCAAGCCGTTCCTTCGGTCCCTTGCTGACACTCTAAATCTCGTTTGGAAATCTCGCTTCTTCGATAATCCATTCCCGCGTTCGCACCCCCTTCTCCGTCGCCACTTCGCTCCGTTCTGAATCGCAACGCGTGAAGCTCCTCCGGCGCAAGGAATAATAAATGCATCTTAATGACGCAAAGTCGAGAACAATGGAAGATACGTCAATATAAGACGTAAATTCCCAGTACGACGGAAATTGTTGCTTGTTGAGAAATAAAACGATATTTTAAAATAATAATTTCTTTAAGTGTTTTCTTTGCATTAAAGATAATCAGAGAAATGTCTAAAACGCGGTGAAAACAATTTTATTAATAGATAGCGGCTTTATTAATAATCAACCGACGACGCGTTGTATGCAAGTTTCTTCAAGCGTTTTGAAAATGAATACGTACGTTTGCTCTTTTCTTTGATGACACTGCGAATATATTTAATTCTCTGTATGAGGAAAATAAACAATAAAATCGCGTATTTGTTCAGCTTACTTAACACAGATGATACTTTATGGTACGATTATTCTTCCTCAATATTCTTGCTGTCATTTAATTTGGAAGAAACGTTGAAAAGAAAACAGCTGCATATAAAAAAAAAGAAAGATAAACGTCAAAGTCGAACAGTTCGCAAAACAAATGTGTGCGGTATGTGTTATTGTTACTTCCAACCGTGTGCGTTTGTGAATTAAAATTATTCACACTTCATTTAAATAAATATATTACATTTGACTCATCTAATGGAGCGATGATGGAGAAGAGAGAGAGAAAAACACGAGCAAGTACACATAGCTCTACTTCGAAAACGTTAACGTGCATTTGGAGGGTGAGTTTACTCTCCCCGGTATTCTTCGTGCTGCGAAAACTCGACCTTCGCCGGCGCCGTCACGAATGACGAAAGTTTCCGCCGCTACGTGACGAGCGCATCGCCTCGCCGTCCCGTCTCTCCCTGCCCGGGGTTTCTCTCTTCCTGTCTCGCCCCGACGAACGACGTTAGAATAACCCGAAAAAAAGCGGGAAAACTGTAAACTGAAGTAACTCGATGGAAGTCGTCCGATCGATCGAGCATTGTGTCTCTCACCGCATGATCGCCTCCCTCTCCCTTTTCCTTACCCCCAGGGGTACACTCGAAAGTTTCTTCGCCGAGGTTGCGCGAGGAGTATAGTTTCTGATACGATGCCGCCATTTCTGCTCTCTTTTTTTTCTTCTCTCTCTCTCTCTCTCATGTCGTTTGTACCACCCCCTTTCCTACCTTCTTCACTCTGGCCAGGTTGCGCTAATGTTATTCGGCCTGTGTTCCCGACATAAAGTGTTACTCTCTCAGTTTCCTTGTTTCACCTCGCCTCGGTGGTTTATATAATTTTTTTATTAGCCGCGTATGCTCTCCGTCGACGAAACACGCGGCGGAAAATTAACAAGAGAATATTCGACGACGTCGCGCTTTAATTTCGTTACGTATATCTGCAACGAGAATATTTTCCCGACGAGAGGAAAGTTCTGAATATATAATACTACTAGCTCTGACATTTTTTTTTTTTTTTGGAAATGACGCGATATCGAATCGTGAAAAGATCCGCGTGCCAATGGGGAGGACACACGGGGGGAAACAGAGAGATAGTAATGAAACATGAAACTAAAATTCATGTCGCGGCGTATTGAATAATATACGTCGGACTTCCGTCGTCAGCAATTGTTTGTTGTCTACGCGTCGCATGTTGTCGATAGTATCAATACTCGCGTCTATTTCGCTTTTTTTTCTGAAAGTTCCGCAGACAACTGTCGGAATAATGATTTTTTCTGTTGTATATCGCACACACACACACGTACGAACACCTTGAGAGACGCGAAAAGGAGATCCATGTGAAATGTCATTTGCAAATTTTATCCTCGCGACATGTCCCAAACATCTGGTTCCATTCTCTCGCCGTTATGCCTCCGCACTCATGCCTTTGTTCGAGCTGTTCGGACGAGAGGCGCGGAAAACAGGCTCGGGTTTTCATCGCGACACGATGATGAATGCCGCAATGTCCGCCTCGAGGCGAGAAACAGCAATGGTTTGTAGCCGCTCCGCGCACATGTCGTCGCATCTGTATGGCGTATACTCCGAGATTGCCCGAAAGCTCGGGTTTACGAGATTTCGCGTCTACGTCTGCTCTTTCGGCGCTTTCGCGCGGGAAAGAGCGCTGAATTTATTCGCGCTCTATTTCGCGCGATTTTCTTCTCGTAAATCTGCGTCCCGCCCGCGCCGACAGCTCGCACCACACCGCAACACGCCCGCTGAAATCCTCGGCGTGACGGTAAAAATTTGCATGCGTTTTCGTCTCGAAAGCGAGCAACGGCGGCGGCGGCGGTATAAAAAAATTGCATATGAAAAATCCGTTACTTGCGCGTAGAGACCGTCAATTGTAAACGCTCTTTTCCCGCTTATTCCGCTATATGCGAGCACTTATCGCGTTACTTCTTCCGTCTGTCGAACGTAATGTCAGGGGAGCAAAGAAGCTATAATTCGAAAAATTTCCGCGCTAATACCGGCGCCGCTCTCTCGTCTTCTCCTCGCACGTAGCTCGTAAATCTTCCCATTATTCCCATCGACGGCGCGCTGAGGGATCCGTCGCATCGTTCAAGATTAAAATGAAAAATCGCGCGTCGTGTTCGCGCACGGATAACGGGTAATGGGATATTTATACGAGCCGACGTTACGTATAATATTTTTCCGTCGCGCGTGCTACACGGATAAACCACACGTCGCTGTTTACCTGCGGATACCGCTTGTCGGTCCCGCTCTCTCGAAGCGACCTTCGTTATATACCATCGTGTCGTTCGTGACATCACCACCCATCTACTATCCAACGGATGCATCCCCCGGGTTACAAAGTAACCGAGTCAGAGGCGGGAAGAGAGTGCGCGGGAGACGAGCGAAGTAACGTTGCCGCCGGTTAGCAATATACAACACGCCGCAATATAATATACTCTCCCTCTGTGTTTTTCTATCTCATATCGAAAGAGTCCAAGTAACACGCACGAAGATTGTCTCAATAACGGCCGGAAACAAATGGCGCGGCCTGGGGCGAGAGATCTTCTTCTTCGTTTCGGGACGATATCACGGAAATTGTTCGACGACTCGCGAAGCAAATTCTCGAGCTCGCGAATCTCTAACACAGCGTCTCTCTCTCGTTCAAATCTGCGCGAATCTATTAATTTTACTTTCTGCAGTTTCCCCTCTTCTCCCGCTTCTAAAACTGCTCTCTCAATTGCTCTCCTCGCTCGTTTCTTAGCGGTACTGTGATAAATCCTCGAAACGATGGGCGACAGAGAGGAATGAGAGAGGAAGAAACCTCGACCTCTCCTCCTTCTTTCTCTCTCTCTCTCACTCGAGAGAGCACGCTTCAATTTTGGCGGAGTCGCCCGATGCCACGACGAATGCCAACGATTCTTTAAAGCGATGTGCCCGGGAGAGATGCGGGATTTACGATAACGCGGGGGAATCGAGAGATCTTAATGCTCGTGAGCAGGCAAGACGGTGAAAACACCGTCGTTCTTCATCGCGCTTGCGCGCGCGACAGGAAAATAGTGATCATTTTCCGCGATGTTTCAATCCCTTCTTGTTACGAACAATGTTTGCGTATGACGAAACTATAGTTGTCGTATTGCGAGTTTTCTTCGCAAGGAGAATCACAAAGATGATATTTTTCTCACTGGAACTTATCGTATTATCAATCAACTATCCGCATTTTCTCAAAGAATCGTACGATTTTTTTTTGTTCGATCCTAATTTTCGTTAACAAATATATCGTGTACTCCCGTTCGTGAGATGACAAGATTCCGGAGTGTCTAATAAATGATTCGTTTGCTCATTAATTCAATATATGAAATCGTCATTAGATCATTTACATTCAAAAGTATGTATAATTGATATTAATTTTCATGTGTTACATATATTATACGTGACGCATAAGATTAATCTAATATTATACTAATATTACACGTGACAAGTAAGATTAGATCTTTATCTTTGAAAGAAAAATGTATAATTGATATTTGTGCCTATATATGTATTTGTTATATATTACACGATAACACGCAAGATTAATCGCAATGTTTTGTTGAAGGAAACTGGATGAATTTAACACGTTTTTTTTCTACAAAATGTCTTTCGATAAACAAAAACACTATACACGACTTTATTCACGTGACCCGGTGTATCCAGTTCGCGCCCCAGAAAAACAAGCCGGTGCACGCTCCGCAATCCCTCGAAATGCGTTTCCTTTTATTCAATATATAGGTGGGATGTGTATGTACATACATACACATACCTATATCGAACCGACACTCGTTCACCAACGCGTCGGATCGCGTCGAAATTGAAGCGCGCGGGATGGAACAGCGATTTACAGTAAAGCAGCTCTGCGCCGCGTTTCAACAGTCTCCCAGAGCGCGAGAACCGAAGTTTGATTCTAAACAAGATGTAACACACACGCGAGAGAGAGAGAGAAAGCGCGCAGTAGCGAAGAGTAGCGCGTGCCGTACTACGGTATATATCGGCAGAAATATCCGAAATGGTAATGACATTTAAATGCCATTCATAAACGTCAGCGCGCAGCTACCGTTGCCGCCGCGAGCGGCGGGAATTTTCATTTCGACTGGCAAAACGAGACGCAGCTGCGACCGAGTGGATTTCGTTAGCATCGCTAAAACGGAACCGCCCACCGAACGATGTACTCGCGCTGTCCTGTGAATGATAAATCGGAATCGTCCAAGCGAGCGAGATCCTTCGAAGGACAGCGACAATTACGCGTGATTAACAACGCGAAATAATGATCGCCGCGACATTTTGCTAATGCGACGAGATCTCTGCAGACGTGTCGATATTGAAATATTATTTATCGCTTTAATCGACAGAAAATTACCAATCTGCAAAAGATTTACGCACACAATTTATTGCATACGTAACGCTTATAAAAAAAATATTTAATATGATATCCATTTTTACACTTATTATATATTAATTTATTAATCCTAATCCTGTGAACATTTTTATTAGGTATTCTGTAAATCCTAGACACGCGATTATTTTATTGGTTGAAACGTTACAAGAATTCTGTAAAAATTCACGGGGTTTTATTTAACATTCTATACCTATTGTAAGAAAATAATGTTAGTTTTGATAATTTTTTTTTTAATGCTAATTATCGTGCAGAAGAAAGAGAAACGGCATGTAATTATATTAGTACTGTCTGAAATATGCGTCTCTTTCGAGGGCGTGGCGGAAATATAAATGTATCTAACTGCAGATGCGTCATCTCGAAGGGGAAAGGTACCTGAATGCGTAACGACACGGCACATTTGAATGCTTTAACTGACACGTTCGAGAGCCGCGACGCGAAAAAGCGAATGACGTAAACGTCTCGCCCGACGGACAAATGGCAACTAGCACGAGAATGCTCATTACGATTTTATCCCGCTGAGTGCATGCCGCGATTTCCGGCGACCCTCGTACGTTGATCCTACGTACGTGTCGCGCGCGTAGCCAAATAATTTAATTTTCTCTCTCTTTTCCTCCCCTCACGTATCTCATATTTACCTTCCTTCTTGATTTTATCAGCGTTTTACATGTCTCAATCCCGCCTCGTACGTATCTTCATACGAGTCGCGATTATTCTCTCTAAGCGATCTGTCGTTTTTCTTCTCAAATTTGTGACTTTTTTTTCCAGTCTCAAACATTGTCCACGTATCAGAGATTAAAATTGTCGAACTTCTTCGCGCGATACGCTTTTGAGCTGTTTTTTTGCGGCATCGCTCGACCTCCCGACCGAATTTCCTGATTTCTGCGGTCGGTCGATAGCTGCGTAAAAACCTATTTGCTCGTCACTGCGCAAAATAACATTAACGCGCAACGGCTTGTTTTTTGCTATATATATATTTTTCGCGCTAATTGCAAATCACCATATTATTTTATTATTAGCTTGCAACAATTTAAAGAGAATTTTTATTATGTGTTAATCCAGAGCTTAAATTTTATCTTCCATTTTCTTTGCTTAAAGTCAAAATATATAATTAAAGAGCTCGTTCAGTTTTTTGTAGTAACGCATTAATTCTTTTGTCTCTGCTAGGTTTTTTTTCTAGACGATCGATAAACCTAATTAGCGCTGTGTCCAGAAAATCGCTCGGAAGAATAAAACAAAGAAATATGGATTTAACGAAAACTTTTTGCTTCACATTGACTCTTTTCATGTCATTAGACAAGGAATATAATTACCGAAGTAATATTAGAATATTATTATAGGATATTAAAGTAACGGACAATGCTATATGCGTCATATGTGTGTGTGTTCGTTAACGGAAACAGACTTTAACTATTAAATGGCTTTGTCAGATTTCCATGGTCGGGTATATAATGAAAATTCACCGGAGGACAAACGTAAATCTGTAAATTTACAGTGTGCTTACGTGTGGGTACGTCTAAATGTATCCCTCGGTTTTCTCATATGCTCGCGATTTTGCTTTTAATGACGTAATTCCGCGCTCGCTGTTATACACGGAGATGATGTTAAAAAGTATCCTCATATAACCACGGAAAAGTTGGAACGCGGCTTTGCCTGCATTATATGTGCATTATGGAGGATACTCACGACGTTAATTTTGATCCGTTGTGGTGTGTAGCTAGTATTACGAACAGTGACAGTGAATGTAGTACAGAAATATTTACGCTCTGGCTTTACACGCGAAAATGTATGTTAAAATGCCAACAAAATCTCTGATCCGCAATGTAAATTCACAATAAATGAAAAAAAAAACCAATAGTTTTAATTTTCTAAACTTATTCAAAACTTATTTCCGTAAAATTGGAAACAGTTTTTTATTCTATTGATACAAAGCTTACATACGAAGATAGAGAGAAGAGACATTTAGAGGATTTCGGATATATTGAAGAATTGCGAAAGACGATAATATTCCGTCGCGTAAATTCTCGTTCGGCAACTCAACTCCGGATTAACCGAAGGACCTCATTACGCGGAACATGGGCGCAAATTTCCGGAACACGGAGTATATATGCTCGTGTAAACTTTTCAGTCGGAAAATCTCGCGCGCGACTTAATCCCCCCGAGTAGCGAAACGGTACGTACCGAATGCGCGAGCGATCGACTTAGAACGTTAAACCTGGATTAATTCTTTCGCACGAACGTGACTACCTGGATACGCCCTGTCTGGTATTCTCTCTTTCTTCCTTCTTGCTTTTTTTTTCCATCCCCCGGAACGGAAACTAATCCTCATTGCGTATGCTGTTTTTCCCGGTTCGGCAGCGGAAAATCTCCCACGCACGCGATATTCTTTCCGCCGCCTACGAAAACACGCCGCGCTCCGCTTACCGAGCCACTTCCTAACGACCTTTGAATACACCTTGCGCTCTTTCTGCATTTCAGCATTTTCTTGCATCCTTTCTTCTCCTCCTCCCTCCCCCTCCCCTTTCTCTCGACTTCTCTCTCGCGAAGAAACTTCCGCCGATCCCACCTCGCTTTGCCGTGTAAAAACCCTTTGAGATGCAGATCGAAGTTTAACCCGCTCGCGCGGAATGCAAAGTACACTCAAGCCAGCAGCGCAAACCTGATTTCGGTGTATCGGGAAACTAAAATTTCATACGGATTCAATATACATGCATACTTCCTTTTCCGCGAGATAGCGAAAACTGCGAATCTAAAGAGGAGGGAAGGAACAATGCAGCCATCGCCGGAGGTGTGTTGTTTCATTAAAAATAACGGGGGAGAGTCTTCTCGCGCAATTATCTTTGTCCTCCCGTACGATTACGACGTCGAGCGAAGGGTCGACAACGAGGTTCTCGAGATACAGAGCACGAGGGGGGGAAGAACTTAGGCATTGTCGACGAATGTATCCGTCGAATCGACTTAATTAGGACCTTATTCGGCCGCGCCAAACGACTCCTTAACAATAATACAAAATGGTATAAAAGTTTTTAACGGATCTTAAGAGAGAATGCTTTCCCATCTCGTCGAGTTTGCCGTCGAGAGTGTTGTCAGAGTGCGTTTAATAATTAACCAGGAAATTTCTAGAAAGGAGTACGAGAAGAGAGAGAGATGGAGGGAGGTGGGAAAGGGGGGAAGAATAGAACTCCGAGCGCTGCAGCGAAGGGGTTAAAAGTGCGGGCGGTATAATATCTCGATTAACGGCTTCGTCACGACGGAATAGCGAAAGTCTTTTGTCAGTGCGACTCCCAATTTGCTGCATTCATCAACGGTTGCCCTCTCGCTTACGAGAAACTTGAATAAGCGACGGAAAGAGCTGGAATAACGAAAGAGCGGAGAACGTTGAGACGTTATACTCGCGGGTGGATATAACAAAGATATTCCGCGAGTATTACACCGCTTCTCTCTTTGACGATATATAATTTACACTGACGGATAAATTGTTGATGAATTTTTCTTTTCTTACTGGCAATGAAATGGAATAGCGAGACAACATTTTCCACAACCGTTGTGTTTGTACAATTAGCGCGGGTATATATGTAAAGAAATCTTGATAAAACGCGCACGGTCGTGAAAAAAACTTATTTCAAAGATGGTGTGTAAGTATTTAATATTTGAGTGCAATTTGTAAACTTGGTGTGTGCTGTGTTTTTTTTTTATATCTTCTGGTGTTCGCTAGAGAGAGCGAATCAAATTAATAACTTTGCATTATAAGCGCGTTGTGGTTGTACTAATTTTTAATATAATTTTAATTAAATTATCTTTGTTTCGTGCACTGATGAAGATCCAAACAAAGAGATCGAAACGTCTGTAGTTTGTTTTTTCTTATTTTTGTTCTGCATTCAGTGAATCACACGGCGGACATCCAGTGTCTTTTGCCCGCATCCGCTTGTGAATATATTGTTTTATATAATCTCACGAGCTCATTCAATTATTTAGTAACTCTCAACATAAGCGGAGAACAAAGCGCATCAGACTGATTATAAATAGAGCAAAAAATACTGGCATTACTTCATTGATCATGTCGAACATTCACTTTACACATTATTACGGAAGAAGGGTAAAAAGAAAACAAAATGAGAACGTCCGAGTTGAAAAATGACATTGGGTTGCAATCGCGGTCTCCGTCGGGGAAATCTATCATTCTCCGCGGAACTTACTTTAGTTTTTAATGGAACACGTGCTACTATCCAACTGCGTGAATTATGCGAGCTTCTTGAACATCGGTGAGAGGAGAAATAAAAGCGATCGCGCTTTTCTATATGAAAGCGATCTCGGAGCAAGAGAGAAAGAGAGGGAAGGGATGGACGTCTAGGAATGAAATGTGGTCTGAGATTTCTAAATCGGAACGATACGGCGGCGAGAAACGGAAGGGCTAACCACACGAGAGAGATACGGGGAGAATTAAGTAGACGTTGTTTTGCCGTTTAGGACTGTCGAGGGAATTTAATGGATCCCTCCACTTGGATGCAACATGTGTGTCTGAGAATCGTATGTATTATGCAGCCGACTCGAACTGATCGGAAACAAACGGACACAAACACGTTACTCGTTCGCAGTCACGGTGCTCGTGCACTCGTAAAAGATTCGGGCTCGAACTTTCGCACGACGTTTCGATGTTTTCTCTCGTCCGATAACGCGTTCAGTTATCTTAATGGATGTTATCGAACGTGTTATTCGTGACTGCTCTTCGCGCGGACACGCAATATATTACAGCACTCCGACCCGACAAATCCGCTCTTTTGCCACGACAAAGCGACTGGCAAATATTTGAGAGCGGCGGGCAATTATGTGAAAAGGTATTGTAGTGCGTTAACAAGCGCTCCGCTTGGTGCTACGAAGATTTAAGGTATGTACCTTTCGTGGTGGTACCTTCGTTTCCCGGCAGACGTTTTCCGCGAGTCGATGGAGCGAACCGGCGCTATCTGCTCTTCTGCGACAGCGGTTCTCAAATTTTCTTGCCGGCTAAAATCGATTCAAAAAACCACTCGTGTATTTGTTCACATATGTCTGTTTTATCATCGCTAAATCCTCTTTTTTTTATTCAAACTTGAGTTCTTGTTTGAAAAAAACCACAAAAAGAGATTAAAATTGTTTTCTCGGAATGAGGGAGTGTTGCGTTCTTGCAACACCTCGCATATTTTTACGAATTTCCACGTGTTAAGAAACATATGTATTGTTGTTTCTGCGTTAAGCAGACTTCAAAAGACAGTAAATAGCGAGTTTGCACGAAAATGTCAAGTCGACGGCTTCCCACGGCTTTAGCACCGCTGCTATACGAAAGTTGCGTCGTTACCGTAATCCGCGAACGTAAGTACATACGTGCATACGCGCGAGCAAAAGATAAGAAATTCAATGTAAATAACGCGAGTAGAGGACTCGCGGAAAAAGAGGGATAGCGCGAGCGTGATGTGAGCGAAAATTCTCTCAAAGTCAAGTTATGTAACACGCGCGGCTGCGTGGAAATAGCTGAGAAGTACTTATGTTACGTGAAGAAAGAGGCAGAACAGCATGACGGTTAGCCCAGCGCGATGTGATGGATAAACCTCCCCCTTCGCGAGTCAGTGTTTTCGCAGTTTTTCCCTCCAACGCTCTATTTTATGCTGATCGATATTAATTTGCGGATATGGAAGAGAGATGCGACAAAGATCTAATTTCACCGATTCTTTTATAACAATAATAAACTTTCTTGAACAGTTGGTTTATTGTTACATTTGATATAATACCGCATTGTTTTATCGATAATTTTCGAATTGAAATCGAATTATAACAAATAAGATAAATTATATAAAGTTCGTGTGAGAAAATTAATCGTCACATTGCAGATATAAAATTTCAAACGAGGACAGCCGCATTCTGATAGAGATTGAGAATCCTATCGACGGCATGTTCCCGCGCGCGAAAGACTTCTAATTCTATCGTTCCAACCTAAACGTGCGTAATAAATCCGTCGATGCTTTCCCTCGACAGATTTATCTGCGCCGTTCTCGCGACCGCAACACGCAGGGTAAACAAGATCGATTGAGCGTAGTCTGTAAAGTTTTCCGGATGATTTAATATCCTGGTTAGTGCGTCGAGAAAGTAATTTCAGCGGACGATGACATTAAACAAACGGCGGGAAGAGAAATGCACGAGAATGTGCAAACTAACGAACGAATTGAAAGAATTTTCGAAACACCAACGAGCGAATTAGGATCGTAGTTCTTAAATTGCAATCTTTGTAGAGAGAGAATGCGCTTTGCACAATACGAAATTCGAAGAACAAATGCGACAATAATTATCAAACAGCCATGTCGCGGTGCAAATGTCTCGCGAGATCTCGATCGAGTTATACGCACACCGTTAGGAGAGATAGATTTAACGAGGTTAATCGGCGCGATGCTTCCTCGAACGACTGATTTAATGTAGTTTCCAGTTTCCTTTGCTCCTCTCTCGCGTAACCATTTTGTAACTTTCGCCGAATCCAATAGTCTGTCCCTTCTCTCCTTTCGTTAGAACAATTATCATGGATTTCCGCGCTATTTGCTCGAACGTTTTGCGATCGAAGTAATGATCTCGAAACATCGCAATTGTATCGTTCCCCGTAATTTTTAATGTTCTTCGCCTTGAAAATCTTCAAATGTTTTTGTTGAATTTGGAAAAGAACGTCTCGCAAAAATTTATATAACAATGCAGAAACGTAAATATTATACGTATAATAAATGTATCTGTAAATTGATACATCACTTAATTATCAAAAGTGTTTTTTTTTTATTTTTTGTGGACAAATTCTATTTCGGAAAAAAAATTATATCTACAATTCAACGACAGAAGATTTTCTCATATTTATTGTTCCGTTTTTCGATTTCTGTCGACTAGATTGGGTCAACCGAACGGTATCATCGACGTGTTTACGCGTTGTCCGTTATGCTCGGCAATTTTTCAAAGGATCCAGAACGTTTTCGAGACAAACGACCTGGTGCGCTGCCAAAGGCAAGTCAAAACTTCGCTTCCTCTCTCTTTCTCTCTCTTTCTCTCTTACGTTGTTGCGCTTTAACCGCTCAACTGCCATCATGCATGCGAACGTGATTACCTCGCGCGGGTATCGAACTGACGAGCCGAGAAATTAATTGATAGCGGCAGCTATGCGCCTTCGATTAAATACGCTGCGACTCCCGGGCCTACGTAACGTTCGATTCGCTCAAATCATACGCGTGTCGGAATGTCGCCGCCTCATATTCTCTCGTACGTGTGGAGGATTCTCTACGGGTGTTACATAACGCGCCGATGTCAACCGGCAGAAATCATTCACGGCTGAGAGATTATCAGCGTATTAGAGTATCTGTAAAGTTGGAACGGTTTGCTAAGTTTTAAAAACTAATTATGAGTTCCAGTAGTACTTTTCATGGTTCTAGATAGCTCTTGATAAAAAGTTCCGCATAAAATAAAGACGCGCCGAAAAATAAAAACAAAATTCTATATCAAAAGTTTGCGAATTTTTTTGAGAAATATTTCCATCCACGTGCTCTACTGCACAAAAAAGAATTACGTTTCTTTACCGTAATGAAACAATCAATATTTCGACATAAACGTGTTAATAATAATCGCGTTTGCTCAGTCTTCCCTGCGCATTATCGTTATTACCGCCCGAATTATATTCGATCTCTCTTCTCTAATCGCAAATACATAAAGCGACCACGTTGTATCACAGGTGAATTTCTGCCACGTGCGCGCTATTAATCGTTTGGAGACACATTTGGTTTATTCTTTATTCTACGATTCTATATCTAATCGTGGTCAATAAATTATTTTCACCAGCGTGGATTAAGTAATTTCATTCGTTGACGGATACACAAAGCGACGCCGCCGCACAGAGACGAGTAATCCGTCAGAAAGCTGCGGTGACTCGCGCTATACACTTTTGTTCTCGTGAGAATTCTTTCGTCCATGATTACCTCAGTGTGCTCGGCGTATTAATTGATCTCACCTTGCGCTGGCAATTAATTTGGCTCGTGTCAGGTGAGAGAGCGGCGATGTCCACGCGCGTGCGTCACAACGTGGGGGATGCAACGTTGTTGTCGGCGTTCTTGTTGATTGCAGCCTGTCGTCAACGATATCCGCCCCCGAGGTTTTCGTACGACTGCACATCGGAATGCCGGTCAATGACCGAATGGGTAAGCTTACGGTTTTCTACATATTCGATAGTCACGAGAACGCAAGCGAATTTTGTCTGGCCGCTCGATTGGACTTTTGTTAGAAATGGGATCAAGTTATACACATTTCGCAGTTCTCTCTCTCTCTCTCTCTCTATCGATTCCACGTGTCTCATTTAATCGAAACAATTTGAAAGAGAGAGCTGAAAAACTTGCCCGTCTTTTTCAAGTAAACTAAAATTTAATTAAAGTAGATTAAACAGTAGAAGTAAAATAACTAAAAGTAAATATTACCTTAAAGAAATTAACATAGAGAGAAATCAATCTCTCACTCTGCATTTTATCATTTAATTTTACGAAGTAGTAGTGTGTGTTTCTTGTGTATTTCTTTGAAAAAAAAGAGAGAAAGGAAAATTAATTTAAATAATTACTTGAAAATAACTTACGTATTGCGGAAAATAAAATTATACTTTTTGTCTGTGCACGAAAGGGGCAAATTAATCAAAGAAAAATTCGTTATCCCAGATAATCAATGCATTCAGTGAAAAATTGAACTTCACTTTTTATCGTCGCATATCTGCAATCGTACGTACACTGTCTTGTGTGTAATAGAGAGATGAAAGTCGGTAGTGAAGTATTTTCTTCACTTTCTGATCACGCGCAAAAGACTTGGCAAGAATAACGTCTTTTTTTCTACAGCAAGAGAGATTGTTCTAGTTTCGCGAGGTAATGGATAGCAAAAAAATTGTTCGCGAAGAATCTTTCATAAATTCGTTTTGCGATGCAACAACATATATAGCGATATCAAATGTTACGTACAAAAAATATTAAGGTGTGTGTCTGCTCGTGCGTGTTTAATTTCGAGTTGTCGAGGCTTTGATCACAATGAAACGTGAGACAAGTTTCCACGGGAGAGACGCGCCATTAGCGGGCAAGAAACAGACGAATCGCAGTCCAAAAAAAAGCGACATTAACGCAGTCCTCGAGAGAAAGAACGATGGAGAGAGAAAGATAAAGAGAGAGAGAGAAAAAAAGACAGATAAATCGACGGGAAAGGGCGTATTATTTAATATACGTGTATGTGCGCGCGGATGGTGGCTTATCACGAGCTGAGATGCTCTTTGAGGGCTTTTTGTCGGGGCTCGGAGTTCTCGTATGGCACGTCTCTCCCTTGTCCGCTCTTGCCAACTTTGCCGTCTGGTTCTCTCCCTTCTCCCCTCGCACACGTCAGTTTATAAAATGCGAGTACGTGGAAACATTGAGGAAGGGGGCATGAAACACGCGAGTCGCGGTCGACTATATGTAATCGGACAAAGTTGCCGGCTCTTTCGCTTCTCCCTTTCTTCGCTGTCACCATCGCATCTCATTGATACGACCGCACTCGTAAAATAGGAAGTGAAACGGATAAGAAACCAAATTTGGATTAAGTGCCTTTCCGGGTTAACGATGCGCACGTGCGACTACTGTGCAAAGCCGGACTCGAAAAACTCCCTTTTCAACGGTTTCCGTTGCTACGAAATTCTAAGATTCGATAAGACGACGAAAATGCCAGTGGCATATATATATATATATATGTATGCACATATATATCCATTGGATTGGACAAACGTAAATCCAAAGCCAGTTTTTCTCAGTCGCTCCCCTTCTCCGGCTAAGCTTGCAATTTCCCAACCGCATATTCGACGCCGCGATACTTTATCCTCTTCGATAACGACGGTTTCGTAATACGACGCGCGAATTAATGAAGAAACGTCTAATCCATTACAAACCGACTGCAGACGGATTTATGTCTTCGCGCGGATACAAAATGACACCAAATTGCCGTCGTCGAAATACCTTCTTTATATTCGTCTCTGTACGTACTTTAATTCTTATATATATATATATATATATAAGAATTAAATTAATATATATATATATAAACAACACTAAGTATTATCCAAGTAATAATGAAATTACATACCACTGCTTACACTTATTTACTTCGCTCGTTTTCCACTTTCGCACGATCCGGCGCATACGTATTACTTTCGCGCAGAAAAAGAAAGACGACAGAGCAATTAAAATCGTCCCCTCCTCCCTTGCCATCATCCTTTCTTCCATCGCTATCGTTCTTGGGATACGCGAGCAAAGCAATTTACATGAGTAAACAGCTGGTCGCAATTATGCTTCCTTCCCGTTCACCACAAACGCCGTGTTGTTTATCAAGTCAGTATTGATACCGGTGTATAGTTTTGGTGAAAACTGACGTTATCGCAAATCGAATATCTCTCGAGGAAGAAATTGTTTGATTAAACCGCAAAAGCTTCGGAGATGCGAGAAAAAAACACCGAAAGAAGATATATATTATTTCGAACAGAAAAGCAACGTGATGTAAAATTGTTTTTCTTTTTTCGCTTTAGTAAATTATGTATATATACATATATCATCTCTCTGTCGTTATCATATCAGCGATGTTCTACTCGTCGTTTCCAGCGCATATATTTTTCCGCGAAGCATATTTTTGCGGAACATATTTTCCGTAGAATCGCAGCAACGATAGATCACTCGGATCGCGGCGATTAAAACGACAAAGTGCCACCGTTGTTGTATCGGCAGCCAGTTATTACTACGCTTGTGGAGTTGGAAGAAAACATTTCTCATCGGCGGCGGCGGCGGCGCGATGACGGGTTTTAGTGCTCTACACAACGGAAGCGTTCGCTGAAACACGACGACAATTCCGACGGAGGTGGAAAAGTGGAAAGGGAGGACACTCTCGAATTCTATCAGGAGTAAATTAAACGGTACCCTTATTGCCGCGCTTATTTATCCGATATATCGCAAACGCGCGTTTTCCCATAAATATTTGGCCCACGCTCATTGACCGTAGGTGAATACGCGATCATTTATTTATCGCTACGTCGGCCATTATTTGCCGCTTTCCCGAGACCCCGCCGCGCGTACGGAATTCTAAAATCGCGCGAATGGCGTAATATTTTACCATAGATTAATCCGCATCCGGCGTGGCCGATATGCGACGAATAAAAATCCACTTTAATCCCGTTCTCTTTCCCTGCCCGCGTTCTCTTTTTCATGCCGGCGCGCCAGATTCCGGATAAGAACCACAGAAATCGAGCGGGTTCCTGAAAACAAGGCGAACGACCGTATCTGTATTCAAGAGACTACGCTGCAAATCCAATACAACGTACGATGCGATTTAATTGATACGGATTCCCTGAATACGCCAAGTCGGGGAATTTTTATCCGAGCGAATCCGCGCGCGTCTCGCGTTTACGCTCTTATCGCGGTTGCTATTTTTGCGACGCCGACCCGTATACAGTATCGCCCGAGTAATCGAGTAATGAAATCGTATCGTGAGTTTCCTCGCATTACGGATGCGGCACGAGTTCGGATTTATTTCCACGCGCAAAGAGAAAGAGACACACACACCCTCTCTCTCTCTTGAAACATTTTCTCTCCGTTCTCCCGACCCTCTTTCTTTTCCCTTCCGTTCCGTTCGTGTTGCGCTACGCGACGTTATTACGAAAATTTCAAACAAATCACGTAGCTTGTCTCCCGCGTCGATACAAATCCTCGCTCGCCTCGACTTTACCGTTGTGAATCAGTTCCCGCCGTCGTTCACGGAGCGCCGCTCCGCGCGAAATTTATTCCACGCCTCGTAAAATCATATTGCCGCGACAACGAAATTAAAGTCTTCCGGATGAACGCTCGTGCTGTACGTACAACGGACGCTACCGCGATCGGCAAATCATTTAAATTCTTCTCGGAGTACAAAAACAGCTGTATTCATGATGCGCGCGCGCGCAAATCAAATCTCCATATATATAACAAATGCCTATCGCACGGAATTTATAGACGCGAGAAATATTAAGTATCTAATCTTTATTCTCCAAAATATCTTCTCCAGAATATCTCTTCACTGTGTGAAGATGTATCACATAAAATACACTTCTACAAGTTCATTTGATACTGCTCTCATATAAATATTTAATTAAATACTATAAATGATATTTTGTGAATAAGACGAACAAAAGAGACACTTTTCGGATAACTTGTTTTTCGACATTTGTGAAACATTTGCATCTTTGTAACATGATTTATTTTACCGATTATAAACAATGCGATTTTTTTCACTGTGAAAACAACTACAAACAATTCTAAATAAAACCGGCCAGGCACCTATCTTCACACATTGTCTCTCGATTTTCGAGGAAAATGAAGATAAAACATTTCGCACAATTGATCTGAAAGAGAATTTGAAACACACATTTCTTTTCTAACATGGGTCTTATATATTCTAGTACATACGTACGTATTCACGAAAACTATTGTTAAAAAGTACATAAGCGCACTCTATGTGAACTCGTCTTTAAAATGAATAAATGATGTTACCGAGCTGAATATGAAGTTGAATATGAAGCAGAATAGTCTAATTATCGCTCTGGAACCTTCGATGGTCGCAAGCCGACCAATGACCCGAACAAGATAACGGCCTTTAATTAATTCCATAATCTCTCCCGCGATTACTCTCTCTCTCTCTCTCTCTCTCTCTTTCACGCGTCTCACGCGATTCGATTATCGCCGATTGCGCGCAATGCCTGTCGGGCCTTGCCTCGTTTTGCTTTGAAGAGAATTTTAGTTTAACGCCATCATGAGTGTCGCGGTCGCGCCCTATCGGTCCTCTGGTGGTAGTTTCGAGGCAACGTACAAAGTACTTTCGACGTTGAGCTCGTTTCGACGCTGCGGAGTCGCCGACGCGAGATGAATGGGTCTGCAATATCGAGAATGCGTTCGACAATCAAATTCGCATTACGCGAAGCGTGATAGGTAGAGTGGCGAGATGGGGATGACGGGCAGAGGACAAGCGCGGGGGAGAGAGAGAGAGAGAGAGAGAGAGTCGCGCGCGCGGTGGGGTGACTCTCCCAAAGAGGAAAGAGGAGGATGGGGTCGTGCCGTTAATAAAGAACCTTTCACGGGCGGGGACCTCGTGAATTATAACCGGCCGTCACAGCTAACCGACGTGTAAGTGACACGAAACCACAATCAGGTATCTGTTGCGGCTTGCTGCTGCTATTGAATATACATATCGAAACGACGATTGATACATATCGGGATATCGGCGGACCAGCGAATTGATTTCAGTATTGTTCGCCTGTTACCGACGTAGAGATATTTCCTGAGTACTCACGAGCGAAGCGGGTCCGCGATCGATTCTTTCTTTTTTAATTCAGCGGTTCGGGCTATGATCGCGCTTGATTGAAGGCAAACTGAATTTCCGTTATTCCACGCGCTTTCTTTCCTCTCGCCACGTCTTTCGAATTTCATTTCTCTCGAAATATCTCACATTTGAGTTTGTGATGTAAAAAGCAAGATACTCTTGGAAGGTAACTTGAAACAAATCAAGCAATTCTAATGCGTTTGAACTAATGTTTCAATATTGTCGATATATTGAGCGGCGTTAACTTTGCTTTCTCTGCGAAATTAGTTCGAAATTTATCTCTGGTACTGATCTCGTACGTTCAACATACACACAAATTCTGTATATATATTTAACGATACTGTCAATGTACTTGCTCAATACGCTAAATTTCGAGTGGGAAACCACTCGAGACTGACACACACGACGACGGGAGAGCAAACACACTTGCGACACTTGTCCGTTCATTTCTAATTCCATTTCCAATTGTACACATTGTTCTCATGGTTCACGATGAGCGAGAAATGTTTATCGAGATGTGACGTCGAATATGACGATCATATTCACGATCACTCGCTCGTAGTATTTCTTTATCACGCACACATGAAGAAATGGCGGACAAGACGTGCGCGAAGGACCATTATCAAGCGTTGAAAACTTTTCGAAAAAGAGGGTGAAAATAGCGGAAAAAAGACGATAATGTGTCTCCGAGAGAGAAAAGGACAGAGTCAAATAGACGAAAGTATCTCAAGGGCGATCTCGTCAACGACTCGAGGTTTAAAATATCAAATATATTAAATTTTGCAAAATGGCTAACGTACTGATCGAATTGTTCAAATAATTTCTGTTTGATCCGTTTGCGATTTCAATTAATCGATCTAACGAACCCATGATTTTTGGAGAAAGGAAATGAGAGGAGAGACAAAGAGAGAGAAAAAAAATATCGCAGAGAATAGAGAGTTTATAAAAGCTGAAAAACGAAGAGAAGCGCAGGATAAAGAAATCTCCGTGAAACGCGAGTAAATGTAATGACGATGTTTAAAGAGAAGTTTCGACGTTTAGCTCGATACAACAATAGGTCCCATTGTTGGTCTCGGTTACGTACAACAGCCGAAACTCCGACGGTGCCGGAGAGTCCGAAAGGAACTTTCCGCGATTCTAGGAGCGAATAGAATCCGAGCAATTTGTGCGCTCGCGTACATATACCAGGTACACCGACGTCGTATGTGTACGTCTCGGACTGACAGGTGCCCAAGGGCGCTCTTTAACTAAACCTAAAACAAATCTCACATGCGAAACCTTTCACATTAATTCAGTGAAGTAGTCATTACCTTCAAATGAGGCTCTAGAATTTTTACCGTAGATAGGTTCAGCCGTATTTAACCGCGCGCGGCTATACATTTTTCTTTTTATTACTTCGAATGTATCGCTTGAATATACTCGCTGGAGATCTGTAAGTCATTTTGCTTTTCTGTTAATTTATTCACCGTTCACGTTTATAACATGACTCTATAGTTAAACTCTGGTGAGATCGTTGTGATAGCAACTCATTTGATAATATGATAAAAAACCACCTTTCAAAGTCGGATATAATTTGTCATTATTCGCTTCTTAAGTCGCTCTGGTCTGTCTTTCGCTCTCTCTGAACTGTCTCACGGTCTCTCTTATCTGTTTGTCGGTTTCTCTGAACTGTCTCTCGGTCTTTCTGAACTGTCTTTCGGTTTCTCTAAACTGTCTCTCGGTCAAAAAAACCGAAAGATCAGAGCGATCAGAGAGACAGATCAGAGATACCGAGATACAGTTCAAGTAGACCGAAAGGAAGTTTAAAAAAACCGGAAGACAGTTCAGAGAAGCCGAAAAACAGATTAGAGAAACCGAGAGACAGTTTTTCTGGTCACTCTCAGAGAGATTTTAGTTGGCAAAAAAAATAGTTATACGACGTGAAAATTTGGAAAAATGTAAACTTTTGTGGAACCTCGTTTCGCATGGAAAGTGTGTACGTAGAGTGGGGCTCCACTATCAAGAAAGTAGACACGTAGGTAAAAGTATCTTAGATTGCTAATTCCGAATTTGAAATTTCACGAATGTCTTGCAATAACTCCTCAAGCCCGATTGTTTTTTTACACATTCTTCAATTACAATATACGAAAGAAATATATATGTACTCTTTCCTTGAAATAATACACTGCTAGAAAGTTTCTATCCGAAGACCGCACTTCGATCACATGTAATCTCGCAACTGCCGCGATTCTTCGCGCCATTTAAAAGCGATCGATCAAGTGTCTGTCGGATAACGAAACTTTTTCCACGCTCGATCAATGTCTCGCGGCTAGACGCGGCGGTCGAACTAAGCTTTGTCCTTCGAGCTTTCCAACTTTCGTTAATGGTGTCTCTTGTAGTTCGATCAGTGTTAACTCCGACCGAAGTGTCGCAGTAAAAAATTTAGCAGATTCGCGCGAAATTAATACTACTGTTTTTTTTTTCATTTTGCACAGCAACGCAAAACAAACGGCAAACAAAAAAGAAAATGAGAGATTTTCTGTTTTGCGAGTGCGCAATCTTTTTTTCGTTTTGAAAGAAATGGAATGTCGAGGGTCGCGTTGTTAGATCTCGTTTGCTGACGTTCTTCGGTCTACCGACTCACTGAGCCGGTAAAATTTTTTATATTTACACTTAAAAAGCGCCTCAATCTCAAATGCTGTAGCGAGAACACGTTTATGTTGTTCTCCTCAGTTGTTTTTGTTCGGGACGCGCGCGCCGCCCACTGCCGGGTGAAGTCACGCGGACTAAAGTTAAAGTATCTTGAAGGCTTTTCCGTTGGATTCAACTAAATAGAGGATTTTCGATGTCATGCAGTCAGAACAATGGCGCATGTAAGAAAATGACTAACCGTCGTTCCAAGGAGACGCGGCGAGCATCTCGAAAATGCACGCGGAATAGGAAATGAGACGCAATATATGTCGTTATAAGTAAGTTTCACGTACAAAAAAATAGTCAAGCAAATCGGGAAAATAAAAACGATCGAATTTTACATATAAAAAGAAAAAAAAATAGTCGACGGTTAAGCAAATCGGCGAAATAAAAATGATCGAATTTATCAACTTCAATACAAGTTTTTACACATCTGTAAATTTCCGCAAGTGAACAACAACTCTTTGTAACAATGTGCTGCAGCATCAAGGCATTTAAACTTTGAATTTAATACATGTATAAATCACACACGAGCACAAAAACCACTAATTATTGTCATTGTTAGATAATTATCTGAAAAACAAAATATTTTAACTACAAAAGTTTTGACGAGTTTAAATTGCTTAATAATCTAATTTTTTAGACGGAATGATATTCAATCGAAAAACGTAGTTTACGAAGTCGCAACTCCGCTCTCATTGTTCGTAATTTCTAGATTGGTCTTATTACTTGTTTACCGACGCTTTGTTACACACGTCTGTCCCTCGCGGAAAGTTATACAGCGGCGAAAGCGGATTCGCCACTACAGTCGGGGAAATAACCGGAACGCGCGCGAGCCGCGTAATGAATTTCAATTATGCTCCGGCGCAATAATTTGCTTATGCGGAGCGCCGTAATTTCGTCTATGCCCAAACGCGAGTTCCCCAAAGTCGCGACATTTGTACGCCGTTGCGCGTTGCCGTTTGTTCTACGTGACTCTAAACGCGTGGATGCGCGATATAAACCGCGCGACGCAAACCATGCAATGCAGACAACGCAATGTCATTTGCTGCGTAAAGTTAACCCCGATTAGCCTCCTGGTGGAATCAATAAAACTTAACTCGGCGATAAATCGTTTGTTTTTTTTTTTTTTTTTTTTTTTTTGCGTGGAGCACGTCGTCAAGTCGTGACGTCAATAAAGCGAAGCGAATGAATCATACATGAGAGAAGGAAATAGATTCCTGGATGCTCCTTCCGCCTCGCGCGTGCAAGCGCGGCAACGCACGCGCGCATTAATATTTGTGTTGAACGAATTCTCAGAAGACTTGGGAGCTATATCAGAGGCTGTAAAGCCGCAAAAGGGACTGAAACCTGAAATAATTTTCGACGCGTTCAATTTTCGATGTTGCAAGTAACAAAGATACGTATCTAAAACGAGAGATAGAGAGAATGATATATATATATCAATTTACATGTAAATATGTACATAAATTATTTGCAGATGTGTGTGTGTGTACATTGATCCTCATTTTAACACTGTTAGAATATTATCAGAATTTTATAAATTCACATCGCTGTAATTAGTTAATCATGGAATCTATGAAAATCTAATTAATAAGTCTCGTATCGCAGCTCTCTACTCAGCGTGTTTAGAAAAAGTAATCTTGACATTTTTTTTTCACGACACATAGCGAATTATCGACACGCCCAAGCGAGCACGGATAATACCGCGGGTGCGTATAAAAGAGGCCGACGCGAAGATTACCGCGTACGAAGATTAAGCTTGCCGACCGACAAAAACGTGAGTTTTCCATCAAACTCGCGAAAAGTGTAAAGTAAGTTGCGAACGTTTCGGCGGGGCGTTAAGGCGGCGCGCGAAGATATCGAAAATACATTGCGAAGTATAAAGTCGTGGCCGCGCGCGGCTATAGCCCGGGGGTCGGGGGAGCTTATGAATACTTTATAAGCATCGCTCTTATTCGCCATAGTAGCTCTCCGATATTCCTGATCCTCGGTTGCGAGGGTCCACGCGGAGCAATTTCTGCCGTGCGAAACTGCAACACAAACGGTTACGCCATGCATAATACCGCGGCGACCTTGCGTTTCGCTACAAGACGCGACGCGCGGTGACGAAGATGCAAATCGTCGTGCGAAACATACAGAGACGTCGTCTTTTGAGACGTCGTTGACGCGAGACACGACTACGACGTTGAAAGAGGAGAGAGAGAGAGAGATCGTTCGATCTCTCACCTCTTTGACAGTGAGTATGACGGAGACGAGGTCGAGCGCGGGAGAAGGTTATTGAAGCTTAAGCCGCCCAGGTACTCCATTAGCGCCAAGGAGCAGTTTGTCAAAGCGCTCTGCATTTGCATAATTGCCACGCGCGCCGAATAATTATGCGCGTATCCATTAGGTAATAAAGTCGAAGCTGCGCTTGGAAGCGTCGACGACGACGATGATAACGATGACGACGACGACGACGACGGCGACGACGATTTCTACCTGCGTGACAGCCACGAACCGCCAAGTGTCGTTTTAATCTTCTTCCGCCACGCGCGTATTCCGCCTGAGTACCGAGTAATTTATAGCGGCTCCGACGCGCGTCTGCATAATTCGCACACGCGCGTATCGGCTAATGCATCGCGCAGCAAACCGATAAATTCGTAATCCTACCTGCCTGCGCGCGTTCAAACGTTCGCGAGCGCAATATGCCTTTCGCTTCGATCGTAAATGTCCGTGATACCGCTGGTGTGAATCAAAAGCGAGAGCAATAACTCGGCCGTAGTCGTGCCGTTTGTCAAAACGCGAGCTTATTTGCATACTAATCACGCTCTTATGCCGCATCGTCGGAGTATTAAACCGGCAGAAGTCGGCAGTAAATCTTGAACGATTATTCTCTAACCCAAGAGAGAGAGAGAGAGGAAGAGAAAGAGCAATCAGACACTTGATATTTTATATCTATATCTGTCGCTATTAATCTTTCTGCAAATGGTGATTGCGATCTGTCGTAAATTTCAGACATTATTTAAGATCTATATACGCTTTGTTATACGACACTGTAATTTAAAATCCCGTTCTGTGTGAGTTATTGCATTTATATTTTTTTCTCTCGCGATAAAAACTAACCGACTACTATCACGTTTGTTTTTTTTTTTTTTTTTTTTTTTTTTTTTTTTTTTTTTTTTTTTTTGTATCTCTGCCGCGCAGTAGCTGTGAGAAGCGAGATCGTTTCGTCAAGTACCAACGCGCAACGTGTCGAGATGCAGTTTGTCAAAGTCCGATGTATTTGCATAATTCAACGAGCTGATGGCATACACTTACGAGAGCGCACGTCGGATAACGCGGGGTTCAATTTATGATCATTTTTACCGTTCCGGGGACGTCGATATCGGTCGAAAAAGGAAAAGAACTTCTCGAGATCCCTCAGCTCGTCCCGGCGGAGGAGAATTCGTTATAAAGAGCCCGCCACCGCGACGGAAGTTGAAGATTGACCCCTCTCTCTCTCTCTCTCTCTGTCGGAAGAAACCGAGGCGCAGAGGGAATCATGTTTTCGCGGGGTGCATGATGCGTTTGCATAATTTACCAGTTGATGGACACAGCTGGAGCGTAAACTTTGCGCAACAATCTTGAAATTAAATTTGCAGCGACTTTTAGCACATTGCGGAAAGAGCAAATTGTAGGTACTTCAATATCAAAAGGAGTTTGTTAAAACTTTAAACGGTGTACAAGAAGAGTTCAGCTCGATATGCAATAACGGAGCGCGGTTAACGCACAAACACTTTCGATGAATGTACATACGCGCGAATATCTCAAAGGATCTGAATTGCGAATTCGGAAATGCACAAGTAAATTTCTATTTAAAGTAATTATACTTTTTAATATTATCGTTACAAACAACACTATTGCGCAAATAAGACTGAATGTACATACATCTTCTGTGATCGTCTATTAAGTCCGACGCAGATTGCGCAGATACTTTTTGAACAAGATAAAAAATTGCCGACCACATATTAATCACAATTGACGGAGGCTAAATCCTCCGCCGTTGTTATTAATCGTGAGTTCGATCAAGTTTCAACGGACTTGGAGAGAAACTCCAAGTGGATTAATATCTTAAGGCGTCTCATAAGGTACGAAACAACAAGGGGGGAGGGGGGGAGCGAGGAATTTGCATTCTGATGCCGGCTGGGCGTCCAAGTTTCCGGCATCCGCGCATTAGATAAACAGTAGCCTGTGTATAGTGAGTGGCCCTGGGGCTGTCTTGACACGTAGCTAATTGCGTTTTCCAGGTGCAGACTTTGGGGAGTTCGGAAAACCAGTCACTTTAACGAGAACCGGCGAGAAGCATCGCGAGAGACGGACGGATGCTTGTGAGAAACGATTCCGTAGTGTGAGTAACACGAACGTTATTTTAATTCCCCCAGTAAACTTTCAAGTTCTTTATCTTGCGAAAAATATCGCGCGCTCGATCGAAGATATCTAGGGACTTGCTAGAAAGGAAGGCGGTGGTGTTGTCGGAGGGCTGGCATTAAATTTCATTTGCATTTCGAAGATTAATACCAGCTGCACCTGGCGGTGTGTGCGGTGCGCGCGCGGAACGATCGATTATTTCGGGCTCGTAAATTCCCGACCTTAAGCAGAGAAGTGCGCGCAGAGCGAGGGAGCAACGCAGTTAATTTTACAAATAGATTGCGCCAGTATACTCCGTAAATCCCGCACTTACTTTCCAACATCTGCGTCAGATTACGCGCTAGAATATTAAAGCGTCTCTTCCTTTTGGCATCTCTATCGCGTGACTCCTAAGTCGACTTGACCGCCTAAGTCCTGACGTAGAAATCAGTATTCGGGGGAACGGGAAATGCGGTGTGTAACACGACGGGAAGCGCGTAGTGTGCAACAGTAGCAGCAGCGCGTTAACGACTACGAGAAACGACAGCTCGAATCCTCGACGGGAGAGAGTTGTATGGCGATGGCCCTTTCGCGTTTCGTAAACATCGTAAATTGCGAATCATTGGAAGTGACAGGCAGACGGCCTGACTGTTCACGAAGAATTCCGACGTCGCGACGTTGATAGCCCTTAACTTTGCGCATGCTAATGCGACATCCAGCAGCGGAGAAGGAGAGAGAAGAGAGAGAGAGAGAGAGAGGGCGGCCGCCCTGACAACGCCGCACAGCTACTCTTCCATCGCTCTCGCGGACGGAACAATGAATATCCGGGGAAACAATGGCACGGAAAAGCCCGTACAACGAGCGAAATCGTATCTTGTTAGGGAAATTTTAAGCGGCCGTTGATATCACATCGTTTCTTCGACGCTGATCTTTAGACAGATCGACGTCATCGAAGCAACAAGCATAATAACGCAAAAAAAAACTATTATATTTCTTCGTAAGAAGTCCATTGCGCAAATATTCTCATACTTCGTTATTCTCATAATTATACAAAATTGCATCTATCGCGTTTCTTTAAGACCCATGTCTGTCCGCGAAGGGTTAACGGACCGCGGAATTTCGATAATCCAATTTAATCAATGCTGCACTGGTGAGCAGTGATTTATCAAAATAAAAGTTGATAAAGTTTTAATTAGTTAATTAATTATCAATTCGGTAGTAATCTCAGAGAAATTCACATTAAAACGCACGACTGTTATACGTCATGTTTCGTCTCAATATATAGTTCGAAGTTTATCATTGAAAGACGTTATCTCTGTTTGAAAGAAAACGTTCAATTTGTCTAACGTTTGTACGAATCTGGGAAAAAGCACAATAGCGAGAGAAATTTAGACAAACAAAAGTGTCTCCGAGCTTATAGGAGAAAATTATGAAATATCGCGAACTCGCCGCGCCGGAACATCCGAAGCCGATAACATTATGCATGCTCGCATTATACGCGTATCGGTCGCGACCTGCTTACCGTAAAATGGCCGTTACGCATATACTGCATTGTTACGGGTTGAGGAACGTATCGTCTGCGTCCGTATATTGTTTACGGTCGGTGACGGTGGGCAGGTAGAGAGACAGAGAGAGAACGGCAGCTATAGATGCAAGCAGCCAGCGGTTGGATGCTGTGCACGCGTGTACGGAAAAATAATGTTGACCATTTCCATAAAGTTCATCGCTGTGCCATGCTCACCAGCCGGAGAAGACACGATACCCGCCTGCCATCACGGGACGCTATCTGAGTACGAACTCAAACTAGGAGGGAGTCAAGGCGGTGGAAGAGGATGAAAGGGGAAGAAGAGAATGAGGAGGAAGGTCTGAAATAACAGTCGAGTGTACTCGACGATGTAGCGTGCAGAATGTGGAGAAACGCGCGCTATCGTTTTTCCCACGTACCTGCCAAAAGTTTATCTCGAGTTACGGGAAAAAGAGAGTACGATATCGTCGAAGAAAACTTATTGAGAAAAGAGCGGAATCAAATGTCTCTTCCGGTGCACTCTGTCCTAACTTTTTCACACTGCTTTAATCCCGTTCTCCCGGTCTTTCTCTCTCAATCGCTTTAATTTTTCCCATTACGGACGATATCATTCAGACGATCGACTCGCGAAGAGAGGGATAATCGTTCGGCAGTTTTGATTGCGCGATAGACCATTTGGATCGCTTTGGAATGAGTGACACCAGAGAAAGAGTTCCAACGTTACGTTATGATAAAAAACAATATATAAAGAAAACGTCTTTATCAAAAGAATTGAAAAGAAATTGTTTTAATAACTAGTTTAAGTTAGCTCGATGATAGAGAACGAGTGTGTATTGTTATTGTCCTTGTTGCAAAACTGAATTGAAATCGCGAACAAGCTCACTGGATGTTACGAACTGAAGCATAATTGGCTAAATAAGCGCGTAAGCCCGCGGCTTAACTTGCGCTCAAGAACTCGTTTCGCATTTACGCGCTTCGCTCGCTAGGCTCCGTTGTAGAAAGGTCCGGAATTTCGGAATTGCAGCGCGACGACGCTCGGTATACACGGTGTCTCGTACTTATTCGCGAATCAATTTGGAAGCTGATTTTCTCTCCTAACGATAATTTAATTACCCGTATTTCTAACCAACTTTCATTAGAGTGCACTCTGAAGAGACCTTAATTTCACATATTAAAGTTGCATTAAACTCCCTCTTTTAAAATTTGAAACGAGGAACACAGTTCTTCCATCTCTGTGTGAGATTAAAACTAATTGTAACTGCGTGTTAACGCAGTTTTACGCAATATGTCGCCATGTAATTGACATAAGAATCACGTCTGGGAAAATTATTTTCCGCTCTCTGTGTATGTAAAATGCAAGTTGATCGCGGACAAATCGCGGTGTTTCGCACATGTGAAAGGAAGGGTGTGTGTGAGAAATCTGGGAACACCCTATCGATACCGCACAACTCGAGACTGCGACCGCAGCAAGCGTCTCGTGCATTCGTGCGCATATATCTGAAATTGGTGAAATTGACGCGCCTGGCACTTGGGGGCAGTGTAAATATTATGCATATCGCGGTACATACGGAGAGTAGACCATCGGGTGGAAGGGGGTGGCAGAGAAAAGGGAGAGAGCGAGGAGAATGCGCGCCCGGATGGGGTATCGACCGTCCTCCCTCGTTTCGACGACACGAGGGACCGAAGTTCTCTGTCGGCACTTAAGTGCGCTAATAACCGGAGTGCTCTCGCGTTCCATTTGGGAATGCCGTCGTTCCGCCCGACAAATAGTATCCATTCTTTCTTCCTCTCTCTTTTTTTTTGTTGCGCGTTTTTCTCGGTGGCGTAACGGGCTGCGAGAAACACGCGCGGCGATATCACGTTGTCCGCAATGTGTAAAGTATCATTCAGGGAGCAATTTTTCAACCGTCGATTCGCTCACTTCGTCACTTTCGAAACATTTCAATGAGCGTGTTTTTTGTGAGATGGCTCACGCACCACCAAATCTCCCCCCTCAACAATCGAAATAACAGACAATACCAATGCATCTCGATCGAGTAACTTCTTTCTGAGAACGACAAGTTGACAATTTGAAGACAATAATATCAGATTTTTTTGAGAAGCAAGAACGTTTATTTTTTTGAAGCGTGTATATATTCCACACAATAAGCAGAATACTCAACCAGCAGAGAAAATTAGCAAGTTTCACACTCGGCGAGGGAAGGGAATGCGATTGTAATATTATCTGACCCCGAGAACCTAACCCATCTGATCTCACGTCGAAAACTCGATCTCGCTGACTCTGAGAGTGGCAAGTGCTTGAAATGCACAAGTAACGACGCGATTTCTGCTCGGAAATGTCTGGTCCCGTCCTTCGTTTCCGCGGTCCGACGACAGATATTGCAATAAACGCCATTATCCTTAATTACCCCGTATGGCATAACATAACAGTAAAGACTATAACACAACTGCGACAAACGCAAGTGGGGATTAAATAGCTTTGTGTGCCAAGTTGAAAATTGGACGCGAGAGCGATAGAAAGCATCTACCTATGGCGCGTCTATCGTTATCACATTGAAGTGCGTATCAGAGTACGATTTATTATCCGTTGTTTCTGTTCGAAAACCCGAGTCGCGCTTTTCGACAAGCGCAAACTGACGAAACTTGAATGTCGTAAATTTAGAAAACTTCAAATAACACGATATTACGCAGCAAGATTAATCTTTTTCCGTACGAATTAGTTTGAATTCAAGTTTTTCGCGAAACGAGCCAAAATGAGTTTTTTTTTCCTCATGTTTGGCCCGTGATCGGCACCGCGAGTCTGACTCGTTATTATACGAGAGGGAATTAATTTCGAATGGAGTTTATATCTCAGGAGAAATATAAAAAACTCAATTAGCTACTCTCTTCAATTCTTTTCGCTTTTTTCGAATAGCGATCGTGCCTCGCATCACTCATATTGTATTCTCAATTCATTCGTGAATGGGGGATCATAATACGAATGCGGGATTGTCTCGAGTAAATCAACTTGGCATTAACTGTGAGCGCGTCACAGCTGTAGTTTGAGGAAATGAAATTCGCTCGTTAATAAGTGTCGTACGTGGTAATTAAAGTCATGGCTGGCGCGTCGACGTGATGCGAATATATTATGAACACGCGAATTCATCGGATTATATTCCAGCGTATATGTATTATATAAAAGTAAACGCGCAGAGCTCATCACGTATATAAAAATTAATTGAACGCGGTTGTGAGTGTCTTTCGCACCGGGCTGTATATCACGAACTTCCCTCTTGCAACTGCTCCAGATTACCTTCAGGCTCGTAAAAATCACGACAAGAAGCAATTCGAATCCGGTGTATTCGCGCGAGATATAAAACTGCACGTGACCACGAGAGATGGCAAAAAGTTTATCTGTCAAATTTTACGATATTTTAAACAGCTGTCTGTGGATTCAATATTTTGCGGTTTGTAAAAACTAACAAAGTTTCTTGTAATTATTTTTCAATGTCTCTCAATATGAATTTATAGTAACATTCTCTATAAAATATCCCACGTCACAAAAAACGCAGAATCTTTTTTTTTCTCAAAGTGATAAACCATTTAAACTGTTCGCGAACAAAAACGTTGATCAAAGCTATGGAATTTTATGTCTAGATGTTAGCTTTGCACATTCCCTCCTTCTCTCTCTCTCTCTCTCTCTCTTGACGTTATTCGAAGCCTTTATTTCTTTTCGCTATCGAACCGAGCTGGGTCACGTTTGCAATTTACAGGCCACAAAAACCGTAGTCGTCCCGCAACGACCGTACTGTCCCTTTATTTCCGCAGTAACCTCGCCAGTGAGAACGTCTTCGAGCTGTCCGAAGTACGAGATAAACCCGGCACCGAAAATGACTATCTTCGATTTTGCGCGATCTAGCCGCGTTACAGCGTTCGTCGCTGTTTAAAATATGACATGGTTGCGCGGTGTGCCATTTGGCCGGGTTCCTAAATGTTATCAGCACGTATACGCGCATATGTGACCGAGTTAGCAACACATATTGTCGTATGTGCTGGTCCGGTGCATACGATCAGGGCCGATGTAACACGTCGCGCGAAATAAACACACAACTCAGAAAAATGAAACAAACAAACTACTAAAAATAATACAAATTTGTTGTAAACCAGAAAATAATATTAAATAGATATATGAACACAGCAATATAAAAAATGCTAACGTTTAGTTCTCTCTCTCGAGATGTGTACGGACTTTGATAAAAAAAAAAGAATTATACAATAATCTGAATTGAATTAATTTTTATAAAAATGTTGAAGAAAGAAGACTGTCTATTTCGATCTAATTTCGAGCCTTGTGCGTTAAACAGACTCTAGAAATTGTAGTATCGGTACTGCAACGCGTTCACAAGTGTTTTCGAAGGCTGGTGCCAAGGTCGGAATTCCTGTACCGTCGCGACGAGAGGCTCGCACATATTGCGTTAGGTTAGTCACAAACACTCTCGGGAACTTTTATTAGTTCAGGATGGGACATTTTTCCGCGTCACTCGTCGCTATATAAATTATACCGCATCTTTCCATCAGCATTCAATATACGAGCCGTGCAAGGAAACAGACTCGAGTGATTCACGATACGGCCGATGAGACGCGCGATTAGTTTAGCTCCGAAGGGGAAGAGAGACGAGATCAAGTTAATGTGTCGAGAGAAGGCGTGCGGGATATATATTCGAAATCTACGTATACGAACGCACGTCAGTGGAACGTGGCGTTTCTCGTGGAAAGACGGCAACCTTCACAGACTCGCGAAGAAAACGACGAGCGGTTGTTATCGAATGTGCGGGCGGCATGTCTTCGCAAGACGCGCTATCCGATTTCGCGTTCGGATTGGCAGCTTCGGCGCCGATATTGTGTACCCGGGGAAATTGACTGCGGATCGCGTGGGAGAGGGAGAGAGAGAGAGAGAGGCTGTTTGCCGACGACATCTCAGGGAAAGACGCGTGACGCGATCAATCGATCGGGTTGCGTTGCGATTATTCCGCGGTGCGGCATATAGGCGTGGTACTATCGAGTTATAAGCAGGATGTTCACACCTGCAATTAACCAAATGACACAAGTTCGTTATGTGTAATACGATCTACCGATCGAATTATAACGATTATAGGAGCCAATTCTCGGCAGATCGCGAATATCGACGCTGCACACTACAACCATGTGAAAAACAAAATAAATCTAATAAAAAGAAAACGAGAGAAATACAGAAATGGTATGTGAGCGAGAGTTTATATAGGAGCGGCGAACAATTGGATACGTTTCTCTTTCTCTCTCTCTTCCTCGCAATCTCGGGAAGATCCAGTGTTTGCGCGTATGACCATTTGTCACTTTACCCCGAACGGTCTTTTTACCTGCGCGCGTTTTAACGGGAGATTTTTGCAATAATACGAACGCGAGAGAAGGATGGACGCGCGAGCGTAACTGCGCGAATAAAGGATTCAAGCTCCGGATAAGAGATGGCGATTTGAAAACGAGAGAAAAAAGAGAAGAAAAGAAAGAGAAAAAGTATAGCGAGGTGAATTTCCCCGAGGCTACGGCCTGTTCGAGCGTTGCCAGCGAAATTGGCTTCGTAAAGTCGATCGCCCCGCGGAATGTTCATATACCGTTGTGTCGGCAAGTTTCCACCACCGAATTTATAATCCCACGTGTGAGAGCTTTCAAACGTGACAGTCGACAGTAGCCGGGCAATATGTGCGAGGAAAAAAGACTACAACGAGCTCTTTGTAAAGAATACATCGCACGTGATAAAGCCGCGCCGAGGGTTCTTTTGTCGTCTACTGCGATTTCCGTTCTCATTACGCTCGCGAATAACTTTCGACGTCATTGATCATGCAACCGGCTGGAAAGGATTTTATCATTGCTATAATTATGATCGATATCGAGATTTCGATGCTGTACGGCAAAGTGCGCACGAACACACTCGTATATTGACGAAATTACGTTCATTTCGTCATGTAGTTTTAACAATAATGTTTCACACTTGTTGTTATTTTCATCTTCATTTAAGCGAAAAAGCGGACTTTATATCTTGTTAGATATTCCACAATTTGATGTTATTTTCGACATGTACATATGTCTCCCGCGTCGCATTAGTCACGTTGAAGGATGTTATATTTTTAATCTCGAAGAAAGAAGCCCGGGCGTATAGAGGGTAAAGATCGATGAATCGCAGGCGCATTTATCATCACATAGAAAAATAAGAGACGACAGGTTGAGCCTAGCGTGGTTTGCATTAAGAATTGCAAGAAATCGATCATACGTCGACAACTGCGAACAGATGGCGGATTCCACTAGAGCGAGAGATTACACTTCTCTTTCACGGTTTTGGTCGTCATCGGTTTCATTGCTTTCAGAAAACTGGCGCCGGTTATATATTATTCTGTTACTCGCAATTAAAATACGGTGTCCGATCGAAACCAGAGAAAATATTATTTCAATTTTCTCCAAAAAATATTATCTCAAGCTTGCACTCCATTATGTCATCCAATGTTGGATGAGTATTATGGAAAACAAACTCCGGATCAAAAATAAAATATTATTTTAATGTTTTTCATTACGCGCGCGCACAGACACACACACACACACACGTACACACACAAACGGATGACAACTCGTAAAATAAGTAAGAGAGACACGAGCGTAATTTACCTTCTTTTTCGCTTGTAAGTGACGGTAAACGACGCGAAGTATATCTTCTCGAACCATCCGTTTTATCTAACTCGCGGTTTCCGGACCGTTGTTACCATAAAGCCAAAGAGACTGTTTTCGTTTTCTTCTTTGTCTTTCTATCTTCTGGGTCATCTCGAAGAAACTTCCGGTCAGAGAGAGAGAGAGAGGGAGTTCTAACTTGGGAACAGTTCTAGTTGTTGTATTACGAGCACTAAACGAAAACTTGAACAAATGCACGAGAGTCTTTCCGTCTTCTCTTCTTTCGTTGTAAGTGCTCTTCAGTATAATGTGTCATATTCTAAAAATGATTTACGTAGCAATAAACAGATAAACGTAATGTATTTTTTAAGATACGAACACAGTGATGCAACATACATGCAATGAAAGTCACTTGTTCGGTGATATAAATTACTGATTCACAATAAAACGACTGATTTTATTGTAAGTGCAAAGAACAGTTGAAGTTCATAACTCAAACATAACGTTTTGAATTTATTTCGACACGAAACTTCAAGTCTTTCTTTTATAAAAGTCAATGCAGTAATATAGAGATTTGTCGCGATTAAAAAACCAAAGAGACAAATTCATTCATTTCGCAAAAGTTTTATTTTATCGAATTCCTGTTTATTACGTAACTCAAGTTATATGATAAATCATAAACAGGAATTACGAAAGTTTTGCATCGAAATTTTGCTATATCGACGACTTATTGTGTTTTTCTCGTCGAAATAAAAGACAAGAAAAAGCGAAATGTGCACGCGTCTTTCTGGGTGTCAAGCAAAGTCGCTTTACTGTTCGTAAACATCTCAGCAAGGAAGGGACATTAAGTTAAAATGAGAAACAGGAAAAAAATGGTTATCGCGTGGCTACGCTCTTATAGAAATTAAAATTTTGACAGGCAGAGCGATAACAGATAAATAAACTAGCACGCGCGGGTTAATTCAATCGTGACTAATTGACGTGTTCCCGTCACTTTGTGCAACAACTTCACAGATAATACTCGTAATAAATTGTATATAAATGCACAAATAACTGAATATATATTGGAGTTATTGAAAGTTACAGATATACAACGCACAAATACGCGCGAAAGAATTGAAAACGAGTTACAAACGCCATGTAATCGATTTTATTTATCGCGAAATAGGTAACATCTGTTCCGAGGAAGTAGCAATGACATCCATATCGTGGCATTAAGTTTTTTTCTTTCGCGTTTCTTGCATGCACCAACTTATTCGAACTTTACTTCCGGACGTGATATCGGTTTTTTGGGGAAATAGCGCTAGAAATAAACCGGAGATACTATTCTTGTAACTGGCAATCTCGTGGAAACTTCGGGGCTATAGTATGAAACGCGTTTCTTCGCTTGTATTACGATCACTTGTCCTTTCTGACATCTCGCCCTTTGGTTCCGGCTTTGATGGTCCATGTGATCGGACGACGAGTCCATTAGATACTATCATGGACAATATCACATTGCTCCTTTAATGCTCGAAAAAGCGATACCAGACTCGCCAAATTTCACGTACACGTAAACTCGGTTTTCGCAAGTTTCAGACACCGGTACGTGTAATGGTCAAATCGATCGAATAAATAAGTCAAATTTCTCATCGTTGTTTGAAGAGATTATTTTTAACATCAACTAGAAATAATAAGATGAAATATTGTGCGATAAAATGTGAAATCACGTGATCTCGAGATTATATATCAAGCAGTTCTTTCTAGAACACATAAATGTCTAGATGTTACTGATTTAAAAAATTATGCGATATTGCATTAACTTTAAATCGCTTTATATGAACGAAACGTACGAGTCGTGAAATCGTTTCATTAACGCGACGATATCGGATTTACTTAATCATGCCGGGGCTCGAGATCGATTCGCGAGAAAATGCAAATTTTCGTTTTGCTCTATTGTTCGAACGGTATTGGAACGAAGGATAGCTTTCCACAAACTGCGATAACAGCCATAAAGTAAAGTACCGCCCGCCGGCGAATATTTACGAGTTTTGGCACGAGCTGATCGCATACCGAGTTCACAAATCATAAAATGTTTCACCAAAGTGAAACAATTCTCTTAAACAATACTAAAGTAATATTATAGATTTTACATACGTTAAAGTTAATTTTTTTCGACATGTATCGATAAAATCATGCTATTTTTTTCTGTATACAAAACTGCCTCTATTCTATAAAAATTTGTGATTAATAATTGGCGGCATTGAATCCACCGAATCAATTTTCCAGTTTCTTCATTTTCGCACTCATATTCAGAATGACGAGATCAATGTTGACACCTGAGACAATCGCGGGAAAAAAATAAGAAATCGCGATCGTGTGTGTGTGTGTGTGAATGATAGGTAAAGGGAAAAAACGTAAAGAGCCAATATGAGCTCATCGCATTGGGCCAACTAATCGCGCTTTCGCGTTAAAGCGAGAGAGAAGCACCTCTGGAATTGTTGAGCCTGACCGTCCGATCGATATACCTCCTTTCGTCGTCGTAAAGTGTGCAGATGATGAAAAGCATACCTTCGTGCACTACCCTTTGTTAAGAGCTCTCTCTCTCTCTCTCTTTCTCTTGAGTTCTTCTCTTTTCAAGAATGCCTGGAGCGGCGTCTTCGGCGACACAACGGGCGTACGTCCTTCTCCACGGCGGCAAGTGCAGTTTTCGCCGCCTTTGATAAAACAGAGCTTGGGGATCTCGGCGCGCGATACCAGGAACTGATAACCGTCCATCGATTGATATATTACGCGCTGTAGTAATAAAAGGCTGCCATCGGAGATATCGCAATGTCTATCTTCTTTACGGTTCCCGCCTCTGTTCACGTAATATCGAAGATAACGACGCGATTTTTTACGCTGTGATAACCCGGTTTTATAAGATGCCGCAATCTGGGTTATCGTTAACTAAATGCGAAACGACGAGAATACAAGGACGGAACGTTCGAAGACTACTGTCGTCGTCCATCTTCATACTTTGTAGAATTGCTTTATATTTAACTTCTTCTACGTACTGTATTATTTTTTTAAAAAGCTTATCTGCGTAACGATGTTTATTCATTACTTTCCATTTCATAAAACACGTATCGTTTTGGTAAAATTGGCCATGCGATAGTAAGTCATGCGGAGAGACGGTCAAAGGTCATTTTATCGGTGAATTTTCTTTGTGCGTGTGTGGCGCAACATTCTTCAGACTTTACGTAAAAAAAAACAAAAATACGATAAAAGTGATGCGTCATTATTTTGTATATTATCACAACCGTTTCTTGTTAAAATTGTCAATTTATTTACGTCCTTATGTTGCGTTTGAGCGAATTATCGCATCAATTAGCATTATCCAACTACGTGTGTGGATATATATTATCGAAAATTTGTTATTTCGACATTTATGTAATTTAATAGCTGTAACCACAGCCGATCTATCTCATTGTAGTGCCGTCGGCATGGTAGGAGACTCCGCCAATACTTCCTTGCTAACGATCAGTGCTGAGAACGGAGAAGATCCGACAGAGAGTCAAGATTTAATTAGTCCGCAACGAGACGAGAACAACCGCTGTACCGTCAGAAATGCCTCCAAGGAGCGACAGAAAGACCGGAGCGGCGCGCTGCTGTCTGATTTCGATGAAGTTATTGATTACATCGATTATTACGGACTGGTCCAGAACTGGTTGTCCAGGATTTGCAGTAAGTTTTTTTGTACATGCGTCTTTTTCCTTTTTTTTTTTTAAACGGATTCTACACTTCATCGTTTTTTTTTTTTTTTTTTTTTTTTTTTTTTCATAAAATAATTTTAATTTCGAATAATAATATATCCGATGACACATTCTGTGTTCTAAAATTTCCTCAACTCGAGACGATTGTAATCGCGGTAACTCTCGAACGAGAGACGAGATTTAGTATGTATTTCTCAGCGTGGAATTGATTTCCACGGCGTCGTATTGCTTTGCACTCGTATTTCACGACGCGCTTATCGCGTCGAAGAACACATACGAGCGAGAACGATAATGTGAAAGAAGACTACAAATGAGACAGTATATAACAAGCACAATAATCGTTTTTCCGACAGTTAAACCACGATATTCAGATCTTACATTTTAATTATCGTATTCGATACAACACTCTTACGTTATCGAAAGACAACGAGAACTAGCTGCAGCTTGCTAATGAGTCTTCACTTCTGATGCTGTTAACGACAAAAGTTTCGTACTTTATTATGTTTAACTTTATAATGTGGATTTCTGTTTATATAATCGACGGAGAGCATCGGATTCGCCCAAATTCATGACAGATGTTCTTCTGAATGTATCTGTATTGATTAAATATTATATGTTACACTAATGTCTCTCTTCTTTTATTACATGTCGAGCGTTGTTGTGTGATCAAGGTTTGTTTTACTAATTTACTCTTTCAGGAGCTTGATTATTATGTCATTTATATGTTCGCAGTGTAGCTTTGGATATAAAGATGTTAACCTGAGGTAAGGTGCACTTTTCATGCGAGTTTTCTTGTAACACACTTCGTATTTTTGCGCTCAAATTGTTCTCAATCTATTTTTGCACTACTTAAAATTTTTTGTGCATCGATATTTTCACTTTTACACTTTTTTATTCTACATATCTGTATTCCAAATATCATAGTCGGATTATTTCCGACATTTTTCTTTTGTCGTTTTGGCGACTACCCAATAACTTGTTAAGAAATATTAATTTTGCTGCTATTTATAGAAATCTAATATCGCAAAAGGATGATCGTTTATTTAATTCTTGCTTTTTATCAGCAAGAATTGGTAAGTCACGCTGTGTGCCTGAACTTTGTTAGTAGTGGTTGTACAAGTTGTGAGGTTCTAGCTGTGCGTAGAAACTCGATAAATTGCACGAGAGCAGACTGCTTTGATTTACGGTAATTTATATTTTGAACGATGTAATAACAATATATCGTATATACATACACAAAGATATATATAATATATAACTTTTATCTACAAAATATATATTTTTCCTCTATCTTCATATCGTCAAAAGTTTATTTAGAAAAGATGCAATTTTGTAGGTAATCTCAAGATTACATAAACTCTTATCTAGTTTTTATATATATTTATATACTTTAAGTATTATTTATAATAATGTCTTTTATCTCAGAGTTTTATATTTTCAATAAAAAATTGTGTCTTACACAGATACATAAAAGTATTTGAATTATACTTTCATGTAGTGTATCTCGTAACTTTTCCACGTATACAATATGCTGAATATTTTATCATTTTTTTTTTTTACATGCATGTAGCTTCTCTGCATCTTTTTCTCCAAAAATAATTTAGACCATGGGACGTTGTTTTTTTTACTTTATAGATATACGCTCCTCTATTTATAAAATTATAGTAGAGGTACGAGAAATATTAAGAAAGATAAGACAGAGAATTCAAACACACATTAATGTGAGCACATATATCAAAGTTCGCATTAATCAAACGAACAACAATAAAGTTGAATAAAAACGATTTTGATTATATCTCCATCATTACTCATATATTTTATCGGAGAAGTGCCATCTGTTATTCTCTATCATTGTGACAATTACATTATATGATTATGACGCAATCACGTCAATAAAAATTAATTACAATTTGAAAAAAAAAACCTCGAGTTTCGAATCAACGATTTTACGTATATTGCAGTTTGCACGTAACGCACAACAAAGTCCGTACGAATATCATGATATAAAAAATTAATAGGTACGTGTGTAAGCGTATTATTATTTAAGTGCGTAATTTAACGTGTTGAAGGGAAAATCGCACGAAGATCGCCAAGAAATCGCGGTCAGAGCCGGTAGTGCGAGGTAAATGTACTTGAGTTTGCTACGCAGTTTGAGCAAGGACGCGACAGGAAAGAGAACAAGGAAGGGAACGAGAGTGAACGACCACGTGAAACCAAACTTTAGTTCGACTTCACCGATATCTGGTGACGCAATATGTCGAATTTACAAACTCTGCCATTCTGTTAAGAATAAAATACATGAAGATACATGACTTTTTTGTGTTGACCAGCTACTCTTCCCCACATATTAGCATATACTTCGCGATATGTTACTTAATCAAAATCTCCAAGTGTGTTAGTGAACAAAATCTCCGAGCAAATCTGAGAATTCGGAATGGAAATTTGGTCGACACAAAAAAATATCATGTACGATATCAACTGGTTCGTTCAAGCAATTCTATTGTGGGAGATAAATTCGAGATCACACGTTGCGCGTTTTATGCGGCACTGTGTTTCATGAGAAATCGCCGACAAATAAATAAACGGGGCAACAAGCGGAAGGAAAGGAGGAACGAACGATAGTCGTCGTTTCGGCCATCCATATGCGATCACTTGAGACATAAATTTCGTGTCAATTTATGTATCGGCACATCTGTGTAGTGACAGTTCATCGGTACAGATACTTCCGATAGCCTTTGATTTTTGCTTGATTTTTTGTCCCTGTCGAAAAGATTCTTTTTTTTTCTTAATACCTACACATATTCTCTCTGATGTTAAGAATAAAATTAGAATTTACGCGCATCTTCACGAGTGAGATGACTATAAAGATTAGGCATATCTTGGTTTCGAGACGAAACATATAGCGGAAAACCACGACTTGCCATCGTGTTTGTCATTATCTTTGCCGACGCGGTTACTACTTTCTATGTCCTCGTATATTATACCACAAGGTCGTGGATTCTTCTGCTGTATCTTCGTGTAAGCAGTGCGCGACAACAAAGGGACGGTGAACGAGAAATCGTGACGGCATGTAAGGCAATACGCGATGTCGGAGATGCCACCGCGTTACTCTGCAATTTCGTTTCGATGTTGGCATCCGTGATTGTTTTTAGTACAACAGATTGTTTTCAATGTCAAGAAAGAAAAGAAGTACGTATTCAAAATGCGTACAAACTTTCGATTCAAGAAAATAAAATTGAAAAAATATTCGATTTTAAAGTCGCGTGAGTCTCACAGTCTGTTCAACTAGTAAGTCGTTTTTGGAGCTTTTCCACAAAGGGTTAAGTTAAATTAAAAAATTGAATTTTCTATTATTTCTGATATTTTCCAAGAAAATAAAGTATACGCACAGTTAGTCGCTAATTAATATTAGTGTTAAAGAGGTTTTTATGCATGCAGAAACTAGTCTTCTTGAGAGATCTCGATGAAACTCATCTCATTAGGCTTTACGGGTCTTTTACGTTCGCAGCGGCTGAACACTTTTTACTACCCGACTGTCTCGCGACATTAATCATAAATCCATCTCCCGGGATCTCTCCTTCGTTCCGTCTCGCTGTCTCTTAGATCTCTCTCTTCCTTTCGCTTCGCCCCTCTGACTTCACCCGTTACATCCCTCTCGAGATCGTCATTCGCGACAAAATGCGACACTTAACGCGCGCCATAAAAAACGATGAGAAAAAGAAGCGAGTGAAGAAAAATATCTAAATAAATCAATTGCAAGTTGCTTCGGGAGAGGTTTACTCTTCCATCTATAAAATTTCGAAGTAGATCTATGCGAACAAATAAATTGTTATATGTTAATAAAAATAATAATTTATGTATAACGCTGTTATTTTGTGTGTGGTTTAAGTTGTGGCAAAGGAAGTTTTTAGACTAAGCGATACGATAATACTCTGTGGTATCGCGGAAATAGTGAGTAAAAGCGGAAGAGAGAGAGAAAGATATATCTATATTTTATAAAAATTACATCGATGTCAGATATGTATCTTACGAAGAACGACAACACCATGTTCTCGCAGTGGCGAGCACAACGTTTGTGATTTATGGTAAACAATTTCCCTACATCAAACGATACGAAAAGAAATCTTTGATAACACCGCACAACACACATAAGTAAAAGCATCGAAGACCGCAAGTTTGACGAATAATTTTATTGCGAAAACTTGAATGAGCAATAATAGAAAACACTTGGAACACTTGATCTTCCGATAAAACAATCTTTTTTTTTTTACGATTGCCGTTCAAGCAGTATATTTACAAAATGTAAATAAACTCGTGTGAGAAAGAGAGATAAATGTTAGTTCAAGATAATGAAAGCGTATTCTCGCGCAAAGAAGAATTTATAATCGGGAACACAAGAAGATTTGCTTGTGAAATACAGTAGAACTCTAGTAATTTCGAACAATTTCGACTTCTCTCCTTGATAGGCGGGCCAATAGTTTCCCCCACTATTCATGATTCCCCGATGATTCTTGAGTGACTGCGCAACTCGTAGAATGCGCAGATAACAAAGAGAGGAAGACGACGAAAAACAAAAGAAAGAGAGACAAATACTGTATATTTCGTATCTTGCTACCAGTTGGCCGCTGGAAGGGGAAGAAAATAAGAAACCTGCCTCATCATTGTTTTTGTTATTCACAACGAGCGGTTTGAATTTACCGTTGCAATTTTTTGAATTTGAAATTGTACAAATTCGAAACGTATACATAAAGTCATTGATATTTTTGTTCTGTTGAACAAAACTTCTTTTGTAGCTTCATCTGTGTTTTTCTCTCGTTTGCATCAATTATATATATAATATATCTCTATTCGCTGAACTGTGATTCATAATAATTTAAGGAATGACAAAGAATATTTTATAACTTTATGCGACTTTTACAATCCTGTTTTCTTCTCGAGAATTGCTAACGAGTATAGTTGATGCATTGTTTTTTTCAAGCTCGCATTTACAATTTAAAAGCAGTTTCGTATTGAAACCTGCTAATTCATTCTTGAACATACATGTGCAGCTGATATGGAAGTTAAAATCAACAGTGGCTGCTTTTGTTTGCTCGCGAATCTACGTAGGTTTGTTTCGAAATTTGTGTGATTCCGACGTATACCGTTATTTTAGTGAATGAGATCGTACCAGTGCATTATATATTCGTCAACAGAAATTCCGAGACTATTTTCTATTCCACGTTAAAATCTTTTGTCAAGGAAACACAAAGAAAAGTTAAAAAAAAAACATTCTAAAATATAGTCCACACTTAAAGAATTATAGAGAAAATGTATAAAAATAATTTAACTTGATCTGACATTTGACGTTTTCATCGTGTGTTATGCTATAAGAATTTCTGAAGATAATTTTTTGGGGGTTTGAACCGCGTTAGTGTTACAATTTTTATACCATTTCGATTTTTACGAGAAAACGCTCATTTATATCTCATTAGAAGCCAATACATATTCGGTACTTCGCCGCGATAAGAGCAAATATGTCAGGGACGCGATCGATCGTCGTGGCGGATCTCAACTTCAAATAAGATAAACGATAGAGTTTTAAAAAGCTTATGTATGTACATACACTGTACGAAAAGCGATTGATAAGTATCCGAAACGAAAAAGCAAACACAATTTATCAGGATAAAATGTATTTTTCAATACAACTGCCTTCTACTTTGACCAGAGTGCTTTTCAAGAGCACTTACATGTATCACTTTAGTGAAACAATTTCTTGAGCTCTTCAAACCACTTACGATGACTTCATTAACGTAAACACAAGCGCAAATTTTGCGACATTGTGAGAAGAATACGCGTTTTCATGTATCAAATATTTTAAAAACCGTAGTTTTAATAAAAAAAACCCCTTGTATCAATGTGCAATTTCTCTTAATGAAAGCTTTGTAAAGTCTGGCGGTTTCGTGAACACAACGATCTCGTCCGTACAGATTTCACAGAATTTTGTTTTTATCAGAGGCAAAATTCACACGATGATAACGCGCGTTTCGCAATAATCGTACATCAATGTCGTGCCGAAAAAATGTTCCCGCGCGTCAGCCTCGTTCATTATCGCCGCGCTTGCTCGCGTCCGCTCAGAAACGTTGACGACGACTCGGTCGTGCAACAAATGACATCGTTTTCCACGCATGGCATCGCGTATCGATTAATTAATTTTCACCGCATGTTTACCTTAATTGCCGCGTGGCTAGACGCGATGCCGCACGCGCCTGCGGTTTACGCTGATTAATGACGCACCGTTAGTGCAACATTTTTGCATGCTATCTTTCTGCATTCTACGCGACGCTGCATATTTCTCTTAACCTCCGACCAGTGACATCCATTTCCTAAACTCGCGTGTTTCGCATTCCGTTATTTATTTTACGCAAGACGGTTTGCAAAAAAAAAAACGCTTGTTTCAATAAAAAGAAAATAATTTATCTCGTACGAAAAACTTTTACTGGTTTTAATAACGTAAAAAACGTTTTCTTAAATATCATGTCCACATGCTAAAAAAAAACTCTTATTAGCATTATCTTTCAACTGCATGCAAACTAACTTGTGATTTACGTGTATTATTTACGATTATGTCGCAATCTTGGCAGCCCTAAAATTCGATCGGGACAGGGGTGAACAACCCTCGCTCGAAAGCGGTCGTCGGCTCGAAAAGCATGACCGGACCTTGCCCAACCGATCTCTTGTAGAGACGCCAGACGAGGGAGAATATGCGCCGAAGCGGGAAACAGCGGAGTATAATTGTCGTTGCGTGTCATTTAAACCGGCGGGGGTGTGTTTCATTTCAGTAAAACTATACATAAAGTACGCATACCGCTGAAGCCCCGTCCAACCGTTACGTGCTCGTAACCACGTTTAATTTAATTACGAAGAGTTCATATATAAAAGTTCCACTTAACACAATGTTCGCGTAAAGGCGTTCCCTTTATGGCGCGAAGCGATTTATGTTTGTCTTTTTTTTTACTTTGTGTCACGCGATTTCTCTTTCTCTCTTACTGACACACACACACGCACACACACGCTTTCTAGATCATTTGGTATTTAAAAAAAAGTGAAAAAATATTAAATATTAAAAGATAAAGTTTCTTAAAAAGTATTTAAGGTAATAAATATGTGTGTGTGTGTGTATAATAATTTAATATTTCTAAAAGTTAGAGAACTTTCTCAGCAAAATACCGCGAGCAATAAAAAAAAAACTATAAAGTTTTCGAAACACCGAATGGATGCTCGCTTAATTAGCAATTAAGTACGGGAAAGTCGATGATATCCCGGGATTTCATCCAGTCTAAGCTTTGCGGTTATATTCGTGCAACACTAATTCCGGGATAAACTAATGTAACTCCCGGCGAATACTGATAAATGGTGCATTTTGTGTGAGCGCGGCTTAACAAATAATTCGACCAAAGTCAACGTTCGTTGTGTTGTCCAGGCAACGTATCCAACCGGTCGATGCCTCTTCTGTTATCATCTTGTCTCTTTCTCCATCCTTCCTCTCTTTCCCGTCCCTTATTCATCCCTTTCCATCGTCTTTCTCCCTATTGTTCTCCCTTACCCTCACCCTTTATTGCGCCTGTTCAGATGGCCGACATCTGCAGGCGTGGCACTATTAGTTGAAAATCGCATTTCTCTCCATCGATAGAAAAACAAAGAAGCTAAAGTTTTTACACCGCGATATATGGTTATTATTATTATTTATGATTATTTACGGTTATTATTATTATTTCTCTATTCGCGTTCCGATAGAAGGCGAAAAAATATGTAAATTTAATTACGTCAATCGTTCCTATTGATTATACAAATGATTTTCTTTGACGCGACGGTCATTAAACTACGCGTAATTTCTATTTACATGAATATTATGTGGACGGACAATGGAATAACAATTGACTAGTTGAATATAAATAGTTCTGTTGAGAATTTCTTCTTTTGTATAATTCATTAGCATATTAAGTTCGACTGATGTTTCTTGTCTCCTGTATTCATTAGCATAGGTAACGTGAAAGCTGTCGGCTATTGCGCATATCTAATTATCTGTTATCTTTTTTTTTTAAGGTCGTTTAAATCTGAATAATTACGAGCGGAAAAAAACACGCGAGAATCTTCATAACAGAAAGCTCTGCTCTTTTCCATACAAGTTATCATAAATAGCAGTTTAAAAGTGCTGTGTATATATAATCAAAGCTGAAAAATTAATTATATTGATAATCTTTCATAATGATATTATCTATTTACTCAATGATTGTTGCTGATAAATGGCTTCATTGCGCGTAGTAAAAACAAAAACCGTATCTCGTAATCCAGCAGCGTCAAGAATGGACGCGCATCATCGAGGTAATAGCAAAAAGGGATGAGCAGAGGCGATACATCGGCGATCGCGGAACACGTTGCATTGTTATCACTCTGTGTGTATTTCTCTCTCTCTTCGAACGATCCGGATTCTTTCCCGCGCGCAATCCGAAGCTATCGATCGGCGCGAGTAATTGTCTCTCCTCGCAATGTCGTGCAACTATCGCGTCTTGTTTCGTCAGGATCATTTTTTATATACTTACGTACATTCACGCTGACGCAATGTCGCGAACAAAACGTATGTTATCTTCTCATCACGAGAGATTTTAAGCATCTTTCACTTAGCATATGATCTACATACATATATACGCGCGCGCAACACATTCATTCTACTTCTATCGTCCTCTCTACCTGTCCTCGTCGTTTCCCTCTCATCGAGCTGCTACTACGCTCGCCCCACGTGGCGCAGGCGTGGGTTTGTTGTTTCTCTGTCACGCTCGCGCTTGTCTGATGCCGCGCAAATGCGTTTCTTTCTCTCGCTCTCACTTAAACGCGCGCGCGCGCGCGCGCAAACAGCGGACTTTCCCGTCTAGGTTCTCCGCTTCTCTGCGCGTCGACGCCGTCATCATCGACGACCGAAGCGTTTGCTGATGGCTATGCGCTGCATTTATTGAACCGATTTCATTCTCCTATTGTTTTCTCGTCGCTTATCTTCGCCTATCCTATCAGCATTTCGCTTTACATTTGTTCTTTCTCTCTTCTTCTTTCACCTCTTTTAATAAATTTGCTTTCTCGTCTCTCTAAACTTTTATTTCAAGAGTTTATCATCTTTTTCACTTCTATCTGTCAATATTTTCTCCTGCTTATCTACGTTGCCAATTTTTCGTCGAGAATCATCGACGCCTAATCCATCCAGCAAATTTAACTTGACGTTTCTCGCGGTTTACGCGCGAACCACGTGGCATACAAGGAACAATCGACTTCTGTGATTTGATTCGAATTTATTTCGCGACACAGACCTCTTTCACGCTAAGTAGAAGCTTATTTAACAAAATCTTTTGAACGAACATGTCTATGCGCAATTGTGTACGAGAATTTTAAAAATCATTTACTCCAATTGATACAGATCTATGCTCCTTCCACTTTTAATTGGTAAATCAATTTATTTTTTATGTTCGGATTAGACTCATGTGAATATACATGGATCTTCTTCGTGAGAAACCGATCTGGCATGCATGCAACGCAATTGCGCGGTTGTGTAAACGTACCTATCTCTTCTTACGGTATAGTAGTGGTCGTGCACGATGACCAGAATCGATCGTCGTCCCGGGGACGGCGTCTATCGTGACGTCACGCTACGTCACCAGCTCCGAGCGAAATGTGGAGCGGGGGTGACTCGCGGCGGGTGCGTGCGCGTCGCTCTCTCCACCTTTTTCCTCGATGGGAGCAGAGCAGGAACGGATTTTCAGTGTTTATTTAATAAACACATTTAATTTTACACAATATGAAAATATTTTAAGCTCGAATATAAAGTTACATTGCATAAAATAAAAAAAAACATATAAAACAAATTGAACATACATGTAATGAATAAATATAGAGAACAATATTTATTTATTTGTTCATTTACGTTTCATATGCGCATCTCAAATAAATTTTCAGTCTTGAGTTTAAAAGGTAGATTGTATATATATTAATAAAATAACGTTGCAATAATAAAATAGAATAAGCAAAAGTACATCGTGATTTTTGCTTTGACTCCGTTCCTGACACACGCCTGCGCGATGGAACAATATACGTTTGTATGTAATATGTACACGACTCACCTGCGTAACAAGGACGCCGGTGGTTCATCGCGGAAAGGGCGGTAGCGGGCGAGATGGCTCTCCACCATGTGCAACCAAGACCTAGGGCACGCTTCGTCAACGGTCGCGTTTCTTCCTCGTCTCACGTTACGTCGTGTCGCACGGTGTTGACGAACTAGCAAGCACACTAACGCGTAGTATAAGGGCAGCGATTCGATATTGCCCATTGGCGAATTGTTGTACGTACATCCTCTTTTTCTCCAGGCCTTTCCTTCGTCTCTTGCTCGCGTTTGATCATATGCGCGTACTCCACATTTCCTGAAGAATCTTATAGGCGAGTCTGTAAAGGAAAGAAAATCGAAACTGAAGCCTCGATTCTCGAACAATTTTTGCATACAAAAGTCTATAGTAACATGCAACATTAACTTTTTTTACATACGAAAGTTTTTCAAGAATCTCGTGTCCTGAAACGACACGAGAATCGCCTCGAAGTGTAGCCTCGATGTATGTAAAAATCTTGTAAATTAGATACAAAGCACTGTGATGAAATTGCCATTTCAAATTCGGTTTAATTCAGTCATTTGTTATGTTTCTTGTGTCAGTCATTATTTATGTTTCTTTGACGCATTGTTAGCACGTTTTCTGATGTAAGGAAGGGGAGGCGCAAAATATAAAATAAATTGCACAAACTTTAATTCGAGATATATTATTTCAAATGGAAAACTAGTTAAAAATTCACGGTAACATGTGTTACCTAAACCGAGAGAACTAGTGACTAACTTTGTTCGTTATCGCACGCGTTCGCGAGACTCGGCACCGATACGCTTTAACATACGATTTCGTTGCGGCAGGCTTTATAGTCCCTGCAGATTTCGTACGTACAACGCAATAAAGAGATTCGGCGAGCGTAAAGCGAGACGAAGGACTTCGTCAACGGAAAAAGAAAAGCCGAACGAAGCGAGGGTAGCGGCAAATCGTGGAAGAAAGAGGAGAAACACGGGGAGGGAGAAGAAGAAGCCGCGGATCGGTACAGAACGGGAGACGTAGGTGGCACGGCTTCGAGAAAAAGCCTACCTCGTGAGGGTTGGCGAGGAAACGAGACACACGGAGGCGGCCAGACGCCGAGAACGACGGACAAGGCCGGATTTAGAAACTGTGTTGCCCGGCCCGTCCCTCGAAAAACAAACCGATATGCGACGATCTGTGCAAAGGCACGTGAAAGCGAGCGGCGTGCGCAATATTTTACGATAATTTTCAAGATAATTTGAAATTGTAATCTTCGTGATGATTACGATGATTAACAATTTCATGATAATCTAAAGTGAATTTTTACGATAATTAATCTCGTCTAAAATCTTTCAATGTTTATAAACATCTTGTTATTCGAAGATGCATCATATTCTTTGATTAATATTAATAAAAACAAATGGACTTCGGATTATTAAACCGACAACGGTACAATATAAAGATAATATGTGTAATTTATACGTTTGATCACACGTAACGAGTAATAACCTCAATTTCTCAAGTTGTGTACAATGAAATATCAATGCGCGTTTTCAAAGATAAAAAATTGTACAAAAGCTTTTGATAGAGAAAGAAAACAAATTTCGATAAAATACAATACTGCAAATATTATTATTCAACATTTTTGTTACAAGTCGAGCATCTTGAATATTTATTGAAACATTTTGACGAGCGGAACACTAATCGGAGAGAAATATTCGTGATAAATTTACATGAGAATTCTCTCCTCCCTCTCGTCTTAATTATTATGAAGCTTAATAAAGTAACTTTGATTAAGTTTGTACCTTATAGTGAACTAATTATCGTCAACAGAAGAGACGAGGAAAAGAAAGATGCGTTATCTTCCATTCCGCAAAACATTCCATTCTTGATTTACTTCACAGTGATTAAAAACACGGGCGGTTGCGCGGGAGAGCAGCTAAAAAAGAACACGGTAACGTGGCATTAATTTATGACATGTTTACTACGAACCGTGACGAAATAATTCAGAAGACGTGCGTCTTCGAATAATTTAGGCTGCGATCAACATATTTATCTTGGTTTTATGGTAAAAGCTAAAAACATAGACCGATGCTCCGAAGCATTTGCAGCGCTAAATTGATCGCAGCCGTAATTTACACTATTGCATAAATATGTATGAAAATTGTTCTGATTTTATCGAGTAACCTCTACAAGACGCACGCGTGATTCTAATATTTATTTCCAAGTGAAATAACACGCGAGAGAAATAATATATAACATTGTCTGAAATCGAATGAGAAGAATCACACGACGCAATTTGAAAAGCTACAACATATTGCCAGCCACTGCAATCGTAAATATATATACGAAAGTTTTGATTCTAAAAAAACATTGACGTACTTTGGCTGTGGAATTAAGCGCTTTTCGCAACTCCATCCCTGGAACAAGAGACGACGAAGGAAGAAGTCGAGCTCTGGCAAGTTGCGCGACGGATACCAATGAGGTGATTCCGGAAAGGGGAGATGGAAGCGAGAGAGCGATCGCGGAGAGTATGTACGTACACGGCTGTGTGTATACAAGCACGCGCTCTAGGTGGCGCCGCGGGAGCGAGAGAGATCGAGCGCGTCTCTGTGTATCGACACAACTGTGTGTAAGTGAGGGAGGCCGTACGCGGCGGGAATCGTCCCTCTCTTCTGTAGTACTATGCGCGACGTCACGCGGGCGACATGATACACTTCACCGTCACGTTCGACAGGACGTGAAGGCGGCATCGTCTAACCGCGTCATCGGTTGCTTAGCGCGAGTGTTGAGTAGCGTGCGAATATATTTCGGAGAAATTGCGCGGGAAGCGACCGGATTAAAGCGTTTCCGTTATCGCGCGAGAGAACGACCGCTCGGGACACAGCAACACGCGTCTCCGTTACGACGCTCCGTTTTCTTGCCCGTGTTTACGTTTTTTCAACGCACACATCGAGAAAGCGGAAAGATGACGAATTGACACTACGTGATTTCTGTAAGAAGAGACTCCGAACATGAATTTTCAAGGTGAATTTTCTAGAAGAAGTGACGATTGGAATCACGTTCGGTAATTCAACGAAAACACGTATGCGAACGTTTACGAACAAAGGCGAACGTCGTCGAAGAGGCTTGAAGTTGCCGTTTGGTAGCCTTGGCAGGTTGTGGCCCGCCGTGAATCGTCGGCAATTTTCGGCGATCGTCGTCGCCACGCCGCGCCGTGCCCGTACGTTAGATACGAAAATTGTCAGAGTTAGTTGACCCGTGACTCTCTCTCTTGCGTGTGCGCGCGCGTGTGTTTGTGTTGCATCAGTCGCTAGTTTTTGTTTTCCTATAGAAGTTATGTGATGCACGTGCGTCGTGCGAGTGAATTTTTGTTGCTTTGTTTGCGAGTGATAAAGTGAAAAGTACACAGTGTAAAAATACGCGTGCAAAAATCTAGTGCCTGTGCGATGAAAGATGGTGCGTAATACTTTTTCTCAGAGCCACATGTGACGCGTATTCACCGTGCTGTCAAGTAAGTTTGTGATGCGATGAACTGGTAGTTTTTTTTTTTTTTTTTGGAGAAATTGAGAAGGTTTTTCTTTCGCGATCGCGAGAAAATGCACAACCGTTTGGCAAAAATTCGATGACGCGTCTCGTTGCGATTCCGTGCGCGCGATATAAAACCTGAAATTGCCATCTTGCGACCGTTTGAATCTCGGGAAACGAAGACAAGCGGTTAGATATAGATTATTACGCATATGCGTTCGCTCGTAATTTTAACCCCACGATTTCTCGCTGAAGAGTCCGTCTCGAGTGCGGCTATGAGTTCCCATTGCGACGTAAACACGTCGGTTCAGTGACACGCGAGTAGTCTCTTTCGCTCGCTGCGTAGTAATACACACCTCATGAACTAGCGTCTTGTCACGAAGCAACATTGTGTAATCTTAGGTAGACCTTTCTAAGAATCTTTCTCGGCTTTGTTTTGTTTTGAGAGAATTCAAGTACACACAAATAGATTCTCTTTCAAAAACAAATTTTTTATTTTTTTTTTATTATGTACTTATTTCAAGTGAACGTTATTACTCTGCGTTTTGCGCTTGCTATCTGTGGATTGAACACGTCGCGTTTCCAAATTGAAATGTCGCGATCTTGTGACCTAGTGATATATTGAACGATTTTGTTTTAACTTCTCACGTCACGTTTTTTTTTTTTTTTTTGTATATAGGACACCTGTTTTATTTTCTCTCTCACAATATTATAAGATAATATAATCGCAAGATAATATAATTTACATAATAATTATATAGAATAAAATAATATTTAAGTTGAAGGGAAGTGACCAATACGAGGCAAAACACCTGATCTTCGGGTTTATAACTTTTTTATTCAATAATAACAAACGTTTCGACCAACAATTTTGGTCTTCCTCAGTGTTTGGAAATTATAAGAAATAGGAATAAAGAAATAATATTTTATCTTTCTCCGAAAAAATAAATTATAATGCGCACTCGTAATATTACGCAATAAGATTGCTTTTCGTGAGTCGTAGAGTAGGCGGTAGTCGATTTCTGAAAATGCGTCAGTCAATCACAAAACACAGATCTGCGTACACGTGGAGAATGCATCATGATTACTTCATTTAAAACGTGTGTTATATTCATTTAGACACGTTTATCGCGCTTGTACGTGGGAGTCGACTTCGTGTTGTCTTTAATTCGCGCGTGTACATTTCTGTCTGCATATTCGCGTCCACACTAATAATTCAACGCGAATAATCAGAATAATTGTTTCAAAGTCGAGCGTGTTGAATTTAAAAAAGATACAGCAATTTGAAAATAGAGAACGCGTTTACAATATCAATAGAATTTATTTTACACTCAAATAAAGTTGGAAATAAAGTTTGCAAAGTATATAATTTACCTAATCTGCTACATTTTACTTAAATTTATTAATTACATATAAGCAAATTATAGATTCACGAACAGAAAGAAAAGCGCGAATCGTCTAAATTAAATTTCAAAGCCGAGACCGAAAACTATCCGAGCAGTCAACCGATCGCGAAACAAGCTTTCGCGTCCGTGAGAATTTATGCGTCACTTCAAAAAAGCGACGGGTTAAATATGTCACACATCACAGGTGTGTGTTATAAATTTGTTTCGATGTCGAATTGACATTTCGAGTATTATTGTTGAACATAGAATATAAAATAGTTGTTGATGATTGCATTTGATTTATCAAGATCTTATTAAGCAGTTTGTATTAACTGCCCAATTGTTTAAACGATTTATATAATCACATAACGTTTACAATATCAATAGAATGCATTCTCCACGTAATAATACGTTAGTTTCCGATAAATTACTGATAATGAAATTGGCATTTTCAACAAACTCGCTATAAATACTGTCGATTATTTTATTTTCTCTCGTTACTTTTCTCACTTGCGAGCTACGTTGTATATACATCACGTGTATTTTATTGAACATTTTAATCAACAAAGTATTGATTTGTTATGTATTGTTTGTACAGATATCCGTCGCGATTAGATTTTACCTTTACCTTGTAGCTTATCAAAAATCGACGTTGGGTTTCCAATAGCATTGACAGCCACTGGCTATTACAAGACCGACTATTTTCATGTACGAACATCTAGTTTATTAATAATTAATATGTTATCTAATCAGTCACTAAGACAAGAGTGTGATTTAACCGTACTCTATCTTATCTAACACAAAGTTTTCTTCAAATATAGTGAACAACGTCTTATTTTGTCGCGTTAGTCTCGTGTCGAATTTATATCGCAAATCGATTTGAGTCAAGATCGGACGTTCGCATACGTAAAATTTCGTGACCAAAAAACTCCAAAGGTTTAAAAATTGGCTTCGGCCAATAAACAACCATAAGTAAGCAAACGAACATGAATGACAAAAATCGGTAATACTGCGTCGCATTCGGCACGGTAAAAACTATTTTTTTGTAAATTATAAGTGTAATCCTAAAACGCGAAGGTATAAAACGGTGAGATAACAGTTATGTAAATAGTGCGCGGAACGTAAACCGCGAAGAGACGATTTATTACGAAGTCAATCATCGACATCCGTTGCAACATGGATCATCAACGTCTTCTGTCCAGCAACAACAACAATTATCCTACACAACATCGTGAGTATTCAGATATCTTTCTCTCATCCTCTCTCATCTTTACTACGTCGAAATAATTTCGACTTGAGCACGTTTACACAAGATAGCGCCTTATCGGATCGGTTTGTAGAAAAAAGTGACCCGACACGTTAGGCGTTTTATCAGTTATTTGGCAACTGGATAACGACTAGTCCAGTTACGTGTCGAAGAAATGTGCATTGTTAAATGCACGAGACGCCTCCGTCGAAAATAATTTTAATTTCTTGTCACCTTATCGCTTTTTTATCGCTTTATTTTCTTTATCGTAAGTAGCGCGTTACATGTTACACGTCTTATATCTTCTGTTTATTATAATGTTTGCTAATGGAAGACGCGACAAAGTATGTTGTACTAGGGAAAAAAAGTTCTACGTGCAAACTGGAATACGTAAATACATGTCGCTTCGCACGCTCTTTGTTCCGTCAACGGATTTACATACGAATGCTCGAAGAGAAGTCGATCAACGTCTTGCGTCGCTTCTCTCGAGACACGTTATATTTTTTTTTCGATCGCCAATTTAATTCCCGTCATAAAACGGTTGCAAATAAAACATCAGATTTAGATGGCATTTTTTTCTCTTTTTTATTCTACACAGATATATATATTTCTGATTAGAAAATGTTTCAATTTTTTATATATAAATTATATATACAAATCTTATAAAAGTTTTATTTTTTTGTATAATAAAAGCTGTGAAATATGTATATTTATTATAGATAAGTTAGAAATCTAATTAAAAATGAATAAATACAATGTAAAGTCTGTATCTACAGTGTTTTCAAAAATCTACATATCGTACATAAAATTGTATTGAATAGTTTTGCTATCAAATATCTATAAACTCTTTTAACTTTTTATTTTATCTTTCATGAGTTTGAGAAAACATCAAAATCTGAATGTAAAATACTCAAATTTCTTTCGACTTGATGAGACTTGCATTTATTCGGAAATTTGCAACATTTCAAGTCCGGAATATCGGAGGTACTACCGTAAAAATTATTGGTACAGGTGGGCCGCGATATTTCGAAAACAATTTCTCAATGTTTCAGCATGGGATTAATTCGATAACTCGATAGTTTTCTAGAATTTGATTTTATTCAAATCTTATTGTGTAACGATCCGTTGATTACGTTACGTACCAAGCCACTTTCAGTTGGCATTGAATTTGAAGCTAACGTACAAAAACACCGAAAATTACAATCGATATATGATTGGAGTTTTAATCAATATCAACTGCGTCGAATATTTAATAACAGTGTTTTAACATCATATGGTTAAGGTTCCATCCCATGATTAAATCACCAGTGACAAAAAATATGATATCTTTTGGTTTTAAACTTACATTAATCTTGAAACTATAATGTTAAGGTCTTAGATTTATTATATCTGTCTCATATTATATCCATTTATAGTTACTTTTTTTTGGATATTATAGTTTATAAAAGTTAAACCAGTATCTACGCTTTACAAGTTTCAATGCTATTGCTCGTAGAAACTATTTGTCATTTTTATTATCATACTGCAAATGTGTGACTTTACAAACTTCAACCTATTCTAGTATTTATTTCCAACGTTACAATCTATCGAGTTTTTACAAATCTTAAACTTTTATCTCATTCATATGTGTAGTTACTTATTTATAGTTTTGCATAAAGTGCGTAAATGAAACATCAAACATATCACATGAATATGTAAATGAGAACAATTTATATAAAGGAGAGTCATGTGTCGTCTATAGCGCATATCGATTTTAAATGTTAATAATATAACACGACAATAGTCACTTCGGGAATCGACGGGACATTTGATTGCGACCCCGAGATTCCGTTAACGTTCTACGATCACAGTTCGCTACGCTTTTTGCACATTGTGTATGTTCTTCGCGCCGACTTGTTAGGCGATTCGTCACGTGGGCCATTGATTTTCGCAAAAGAAAGCAAAGGCAGATCGGTCGTTGCGCAAAGAGCTCCTTGTGATATATTTTATGCTGGTCCTTGAGCTTGCTTTCGCAACGATGGGATCCTTATTTATCTATCGTTTTTTAATGAGGAGTCTGTCTTTGGTTAACGGCCGGTTCGTCACATTCTTATACAAATTACATTCTGATACATAGTTTATATTTTGTTCTTTTAAACTTGATCGCGTTGCGCGAAAAATGTTCAATTTTACAAAAATCTTCGGCTAAAATCGATTGCGCGAATTTTCGTCGCAATTTGGCGATTTTGCTTCGCGTATTATATTCGAAATTACAACAAAAAATTTTATATTTAATGTACATAAAAATGAAAACTTAGCAGACAAAAGATTGCGCATATATAAGTATATTATAGAAATTGGTAAAATTTTTCCAGAACAAATTTGTTTTATACAGGTGCTTTTTTCAATGAAAATATATAAAAAATTGTCTCGCTCTTAACAAAAAAAAACTGTAATGGTTTTGTCAAGAAACTTGAATGGAGTTACCATTGCGCAAGTTTTCTTCAAAGATTCAAAATTTCTTATGGTTGTTTGTTCAAGCTTCAGTTCTGTCATGAGAAAATCTCAACTACAAATGGCATTTTAAGGGTAAATAGCGAATCTCGCTACATACCAGCCAACTTTCTACTTCGTTAAATGCGCCTCAGACTAATATGCGATCGATGCTTTCACGTAATACGTCCTTGAGGAACGTGAAACTCGGTGTCGTTTGTGTCAGTATGTGAGACTGAAGATTGACAGATTTGCGATAGAAAGCGACGAGTTAATAGAAGTTTGTCGTGTTGAAAAGGTTATTTCGTCAATCATCTTATTATTTCGATTACTACTGAGATGTTGAAATGTATTTTGACAAAGTTTGCTTTTCAGCAAACGTTTTACACGTTTAAAATCCCAATCTGTGCGAAAATCTCGAATGTCTGTGCGCTAACTTGTCATCGGAAGTCGGCGCTGTTTGTAAAACGAAGACGTTGAGGCACCTGAACGGATCAGTTTTTTTTTTTTTTCATCCACTAACAGTGGACTTGGCGCAAGGCCAGTCGTGTCTGTTCGTTGCCAGAAGAGTATTGGTCGTGACTTTGTTTTCTGGAAATGATAGTGAAAAAAAGAGTTCGTCGCGCATTTCCGTCAAGATTAAATTAACTCCGCTTCGTAAATCCCTCTCTTACTCGCTTGTCAGACTACTGTATGATGCTGATTCAATTTTGTCAGTCACTCGGCGCTTGTTTTCTTGAATTTCCGTTTTCCAAAGCCTTTTTCAACGGTCAATATTCATTTTGTCAATGTTCACCAATATTGACAGTACCGTCTATCTAATGCAAACAACACCAATATATTAGTATACTACAAGTTAAGACTTTCGTTTACTACTCTGTTGTTGTTCCTTCTTGACGGACAATATCTCAAATAGAATGATGAGCAGTTTAACGAACAATGTCGGAAGATTAAAGAAGCAAAACGACAAGCAATGCGAGTTGATGTAGGCACGCATCAGCAAGACTCAGCGACGACGCAAGAGAAAGAGACTTAGAATTCGCGATCGGTTAGCAATGTCAGGCTCGTTATAGCTAGGTGATTACATTTTTTACCTCTATTTATGCAAGACGCGCGGTTTATATTGCCGAATACTTTTTTTTTTGACAAAGTTCAACCACGAGAAAGACAAGTTCATTTTCATGTAAAGTTCATCTCACGGTTGTTTGCTGTTTGAAAGAATTGTCACTATTCTCACTGTAGGATATTTAATGTGTCTTCTAGTAAAGATAATTAAATGAGAGAGAATTATGGAAGTTGCATGAGATATGTACTAGAATGTTTCGATAGGTTGTGAAATTTGTGAACTCTCTCTCTTTCTCTCCGTTTGATATTATTATAAACAAAATCTCTGAGATTCATATCTTTATAGGGTTATTTTATTTGTGATGTGCACAATAATATCTTTATTGTTTGCTACTCACAAAGGTAATGTTAAAAAATTGTCTCTTTTATTAGTATATTGTTATTAAAAGTAATACATTTTCAAATTTTAAAGCTCAAGATACGTGTTGTATAAATTTCTATAATATACATGTTTATATGTGCGCAAACTTAATAATGGATCTATTTTGAATATTTTAGATGTGTTTGTGTAACACAGTTGAACTAGAAATTCATTCAGCAGTATTTATCATAAATATTTGTTTAACCGCAATCGAATGTTTGCTGTTCGGAGTCGTGTACAATTGTTTTGTTATGTCACAATGAAGAAAGAAAAGAATGCTGAAAATTTTACAGGAACTGTGTGTATACATGTGAGCAGAAAACGTGAATCGGAGAAGCCGCCAAAACACGTCCGAGCTCGACCTAGTCAGCTCGACCAGCTTTGGTTCTTATCGATCTACGTTGCATAGGCTGTCTTCTCACTTCCGAACAATTTCTCTCACCGTAATGACCGCAAGATTAACACTGCCGATTTCAATCATCGCGGTCGGAGAATCTTAGTTCACGATTCCAAGTTATCTCATTCCTAGTTTCAACTTCATATTAATTTCAACTTTAATACACCACATGTATATGTATATGTCTGAGTTATTCGCAAATAACAGAGTCTGAATTGTCTGATTAAATGGGAATATATTTTAATATTTACCGAAAAATACGTGGCGTTATTGCATAAAAATGTTAATAAAAATAGAAAGATCTTTTTAAGTATACGAAGACATACTCGTTTCTCTCTCGTGTTGCGACGTTTTGTATTTTGTCACGTTGACGAAACTTATTTGTATTATATTTTTACGTTTTTATTTTTGTGCGTATGTTTAAGGATGAGATTAATTCGCACATTTTATTCGTTTATCGCGGAACAACATCACGATAATCAACCATTGTTTCTCATTCGCATGACCTGTCGATTTGTTCTTTCAATTCTTAAAGTTCCTTCGATCGCAAGGCAGATAAAACTTCGTCACAAACGATAAATGAGCGAGATAAGTTCACGGGACAAGTTTCTTTCTGTTATTTATTGCCCGTTTTTCACGACGCACGAATTATGTTTACGGAACACAATCCGGTTTCGTCATCGAGATAAGTAAATATGCCCGCATAGTTTGCGAATGATCGTGACTGAGAGAAACGTTGCCATCATCATCTTGTGAAATTCCAAAGTATATCCTATCTTTGTGATAATCTGATGTTAATCTGTAAAATATATTTTTGCTCGCAAAAAAATATGTTTCTATCGCAAAATATGTTTCTACACAAATATATCGTATGTTTTACATATCTCTGAGAATTGAGAATAGAATATTTTCTTTTGTTGCAAACGTGGTGAACGTGTTTTTGCAGAGTTTGTTTTTATAATTCGAAAACGTACAGAGCGTAGACAACTGCAGTTGGCGCTTAACTTACATTATGAGCTTTGCTCATGTACATACAGCGGGGTGATTGCAAGGTAATTAATTGCTGTAATAAACGGAATCAACGTGGCCGACTAATACGAGCGTCTGCGCTTGGTGTTATCGGAGCACCGAATAGGTTTACTCTCTACGTTCCCGTAATCTACGACTGTGTGATAAGAATTCCTTCTCCGATTAGTCGCAAAGGATTGGATCGTTATTTATTATATATTTTGTACTTCTAACTGGAATTTATATCTGACTGTCCATATTACGATTACGGTCAAATGTCTAATATTTATGACTTGGAATAGAAGAAATTTTTATTGATTAGAAATAATTGAAATTTGTACTGAATTTCTATTAAACAAACTCTGCAAAACTCTGACATTGATTTTAATCGTAGTTAACGTGAATTTTTATTCGTCTTTCTTGTCTTCGTTCGTTAAAATCGCTAATTCACGGCAAAACGAATATCGGACAGAATATCGGCGTTTTCGGCACACATGTACACGCGAGAACTTTTTTGCGGCAATTCTGCTATGTATTTTACATACGTTGTCACGACCTTAGGACAGATAAATAATTATTAAAGTGTTTTATTCGCTGTCAAAATATCTTTGCGACAAAGCAGCGGGAACTTCTGCGTGGTCGAATTTAGGCCGAAGAATTTTTTTTGATTAGATCGCAAGCGCAATGGGTTATACAAACGACTAAACAAACTCGACAGAGTGAAAAAATGAGTTTGAAAAAGTTTATATAAACACTATAAAAGAGATAAGATTTTGAGAAAATATATTGACCGATACTTGAGGAATGTTTCGAAAGGCAATGAAATTTTTTTGCTACATGTAAATTTCGTTGATGATAAATTAGTATTACTCATGCATTAAAATAAAATATATCTGCAATTTGCAATTAAAATGAACTTAAGCTGAGATAAATATTAAAATTTTGTATATATGAAAAAATATAAAATTTCGACAATTTATGATATTTAGTCAATCATTTAACACATTGCATATTAAATGCGACCAATATGACCTGCAGAGCCGCATGGTTTTTTTTTTTTTTTTTTTTATAATATCGTACTATATCTTATTTGAGTTTACTTACGTAAATTGTACTGTTTAGAATTACATAGCACATATTATATGTATTACATATCACGCGGCGCCGCGTGACAAATCCCGCTCCGCGCACCGCACTTCTCACGAGCCCGCGTGACTGGCAATAAGTATGTTAAAGTGTTTTTTGTTTATTTATCTTTTTATTCATAAAATCACAAAAAATTTCAGCAGGAGAGAAATATCAATAATAATTTCTATGGTAATCACTTTTTCACGTGTGTTGCTCTCTATAATATAATTTAACCGATTTGTGCAAGTCGTCATGTATATACAAATCACGAATTGATAGAGTAAAAAGATGGAATTAAAATTTATCATTCGAGATATTCAAGTACCCACAGTTTGTGTTAGAAATTTGACTTGCATGGTCTATAAAAGAATCTTTACTCTCTGTCTGACTGTTGCGATTTCTCGGACTAGTTAATGTATATTTTGCCTGCTTCTTCATTAAAGCCTTTTTACGATTCCCGTGTCTCTTCGTCGTTTTCGATGTATTATCGTCGGCTTAAATAAAGAATTAAAAAAAGAAAAAAAAAGACAACGCGATGATGAACGCCGGCAAAATTGCGCGCAAGCTTTGCGTGACGTAAATATCTGCGTGCAATGGTGCAGTATAAAATGCGAAGCACGCACACACACAATATTTTCAATGTCGCAGCGCACGTAGTTACTTATTTATTTATATATCTTTTCTCTCTCTCTCTCTCTCTCTCTCTCTCTCTCTTTCTCTTGCTCTCTCTATGCCTCGATATTTTGACAATAGAGTTGCTGCATTCGACAAACACGTGCTCGAAATCTTCTTGCTGAAAAATTTGTGACATATTTTGAACACTTACGGTGTTTCCCTTGTCTTTTGAAACAAGAGAAGGTCACACACGTTCACTCATCGATAATGTAGTAGTTCTATTCTTGACGTAGATATCTGTCCTGAAGCCCAAGTTGTAAAATAGATTCTAGTACAGCGGGCTCGCTCTTATGCCTATTTTACAGTATAGTAGACTTGACGTATTACCGAAGTGACATTTTGTGCAATTGTTTAATTACATCGTGTCCTCTTACTATTTTTTGCTCGTTGATTGCAATATATTGTACCGATTTCTCTGTATTCTTACAGATTGGTTCCCAAAGATGTGTTCCTGCATCGACGGCAACTCCACGTTGCCGAGGAATCGAGTCGTTGGACGATCCGGAAGCTACGAGCGACTTGGATCCGATCTGACGATCTTCGAACTCAGTAACACCACGCAAAGAAATCGAAAGGAAAATGAGGATCTGATAGACAGCGAAAGACAGGTGCTTGTTTGAATATGCACAAAGACTTCTTGTCGTGCAATCAAGCTATTCTTTTTTTTCTCTGTTTTCTCTCAATTTATATATAATTTATTTAACATTTTAATTTTATATTTTTATAAATATTAATGTAATTTGTATTTTTTTAAAATTCAATTGATTGAAATTTTAGAGAGAGATAATTCTGGGGGGGGGTAGTTAATATATTTTAAACGTTTATTTCACCAGGAAGAACTGCGCTTTTACAACAATGAAAATTCTTTTACCACCATGGTGGTGGAAAAGAATCTACGAACGATCGACCTGTGCGAGCTGCTCAAAGTTAGGAGAAATGCTATCGGCATCGCTTGGTCGATAGTCGAGACTTGGCCAAAATTAGGGATTGGTATGTATCATAAAATAATTAATAGAAAACAACACGATATATAACTGATAAACGCCGTTTTATTATTCGCTGTAGCAATTAATTTATTTGCATGTACGTTCTTTTCGCGGATTTATGATGAATTGTTAATTAAGGATCAATCGATAAGCTCTCAAGTATATACATTTCTCCGTCACAGTCACGCGAGCAGTAACGTGTTATCGACCATACTTTCAAAGCCTGTGCGATTGCAATCTTTTATGTGATTACTCAAGCTAGGTATTACTTAAGCTAGGTTGTTATTTTCTTCGAAGAGAAAAGTATTTGTTTAAGAGAAACATCGAAACATGCAAGCATGTTTATGTTTAATGATCTGTGTAACAATTTGAAATGACTTGACTAATTATTGACGTTTGGCTTCTTTCGCGAGAAAAGAAATTTTTATATTATTTTCACACAAAAATACACCAAATACGTATATTGCTTTGAGATGTTATATGCGTGTACAAATATAAAGTAATACAAAGACCGCGCTCTTACATAAAAAAAAATAAAAAAACCTATATACATTATTACTAGTACGTAAAAAAACAAACTGTTATTATCTAATTTTCTCTACGACATGACTTGAGACAAGATCGGAAATAACGTGTGCGTTGAGGGAGGGAAAAGGGGCCGTGAAGACTTCACTCGGCTCTATAATGCAGCCGAGAATCAATAGCGGACGAACCTCCAGGAGTTTGGTACAGGTCAGAGACGTAGCTCATGGCCACATGCTTCCGCATGAATTGTTTGTTTAGAGCTTCGAGTAAAATATCGCGCTATTTTAGTCCTATTTTAGTGCTTTTCATTACATGTAAATTGTTTTCTAGATTTTGATCGTATAACAAAACACAATTTATATAGAATTATATTTATAGATATAAAATATGTAAGGAATATGTATATTTTTCTATACTTTTCTGAAATATGTAAATAGATTAAGCTTTTAAGTTTTTTGTTATTTTTTTACTTTTGAAAGATCAATAGCTGAGCTGCTATGTGTTGTAATATTTGTGACAATCAAGATAAAATCTTTGTTGTAGAACGCACATTAGAAGATCATGAAGACATTCTCGCCGTTCATAGGGAATTGGAAATGTTTGCCTCGCGCTACGAGAGGAGATTCTACTTTAGTGAAGACTTCCTGAAGTATGAAGTGTTTCTTAATCCTAAGGTAAGCAAAAAAAAACAATCAGCGATTCCATTTATTTTACCAAACAAGCTGTTTCTATTGAAGATAAAAACGTAAAAGAAACAATCTATTTCAATTCAAAACTTACTACAATCGAAAATGGTAAATCACACATTGTTGTTCGAGTTTCCATCATGTGGTTGGTTGGTAACTTACCGGCTAGAATGTTTGGTAATTTATCAATGATTGAATATTCTAAAGATAGCCGCAATCTGCATTACCGACAAAGCTAGCAAAGAGCTATGTCGGTACCCAAGGTTGGTCATGTAACGACTCGTCGGATATACGAATATCCGACAAGTAATTTTTCTCTCAGTTACCAACAAGTCGAATGACTTATACGCTTGAGGAAGAATTTCTAGATGGCGTATAAAACATTCTTCTCCAAACCACAGCATCGACAACGATGCACAAGGATTCTGTAGTAAATATTGATTGGATCAGACGTTCGTACGTCCTGGAATTTTCTTAGGTAGCTCGGTTTTAAATTTCTTGACTGAGATTACGTAGAAGGTAAAATAAAATTCTTGAAATTAATAATTATTGAAGACGAACAGTAATTAATTAATTTGAACCAATATCAATTAGTTTGAAACTCAACTACGGTTTCATAAATCTTGTAACTTAGTAGCCTCTGTTCACCGATGATTGGCCAATTAAAGGATAACGAGCGCAGAAACTTTAGAAATTTAATGTCGTAATACATAGTAATAACCTCTTAAGGGCGAAAAAATTTCGAGACGTTTTTTTATTCTTATAATATCAGATGATAAAGAATGTCATTTTGATTTGTTTCGCGAAAAACTTCACCCTCTAGTATGACCCGCGTCTTGCCAAACGTAAGTTTATATACGGGAAAGAGTTAAAAATACTTCTTCAAAATTTTTTGAAACGCAAGTTTAGGAATGGAAATTGTTTTCTTTTGTTTCAGCAATTCTTTCCTCTCGATATGGTAGCATTTCCCGGCGGGGAAAACAGGAGCACATTCACCGACACTGAGAGCGCACTAAGGGTGAGTATACCCGATCTAATGACGATGCAATCTTTACGGATAGAAGAGAACCTTTGATTGAACCGACAAGTACATCTTCATGTTACAGAATTATCTGATGCGGGAAAACGGTGAATGTCCGCAAGTATTCAGCATGGTGTGGATAAGACACGCAAACTCGAAAGGTTGGAAGAAGGTGTTTATGCTGCTTCAAGGTCGAAAACTCTACACGTCAAAAAAGGTAAGTGTCTCTTTTTATCTTAAAAAGTTGTGCAATTTGTGTATTTCTATATTGATACAAGTCTCAAGCTTAAAATACGAAGTTTGAATTACATGTGATGTAAAGGTATTAACTTGGTAAAGATAAGATCCGGTAAAGAAAGTGACCGATATTTGTTAGTGCGAAAGTGGTCTCTCTGCTGAGAGATATTTTTTGTGTCTGGTTTTTGAGAAGAAAAAGTTCAGTTTTTGAATGATAAAGTTTATACTTTTTACCACTACGTAGCCTCTGACAATCACGAAGAGAGAAGGCACTTGTGTGAACTTTACTGTATTTCAAGCTGCATGACTTGTGTGATTAATTTATGCTTTTTTATTATCCACTATTTTTACGCTCAGAATATCATAAAAATATCTGAGAATACATATATCGTTACATAAGCAATTACTGATTCTTATTGTAAGTGAACACATCTATTTATGGCTCGTGGTGATTAATACGTTAACATAAAGTGACGGTGAGTTTCTCTTCTTTGCTACGCTCGGTTATCTTTATGCGATCACGGTAGAAAATGCAACCTCGCGAAAGAGATCGGGTTTCTACTGACTCATCGTCGGTGAAACGTTCTTTAAAGTCCGAGTAAGCGATTCCTAAACGGTATGTACAGTCGTCTCAAGCTCTACGTGCATTTGCGCGCGTTCTCGCAGGTGCTAACACTTTTCTCAAGGACTCTGCGAAGCCATCCGTTACGGATGAGTCACGACAAGTGCCGACAATTTATTTTTAAGTTATTAAGCGACATTAACAGCTGGAGACACTCTCGCAATGATATGACACAAAAAAAAAAAAAAAAAAAAAAAAAAAAAAAGTTATAATATCTTCGTGTCTTATAGAAATTAAGCATTTCTGTGATTGTTTAACATCGAAGTCAATAACATCGTTTATCCGACTTACCTCAATCTTATTCGTGATATCGAGAAAATTATTTATTGAGAAAAACCGGAAATCAGCTAATACACAAGGGAATTATATTTTTTTTTGTGTCGCCGCAAAAATTTCACGATGTATCACGATTTGACAGTTATATTGATCAAGTCAAGCCAATTGATTTGTATAATTAACACCGATATATCGCAGCAAAACTTGGTGGTCTTTTTTTTCGATAAGCGTAACATGCGAGGTAGCTATTTTTCAAATAATAACCAACGGCTGGTTAATGCGCCTCGATTCCGAATTTAGCTCGTAAACGTGGCGGTGTTTGTTTTAAAATTAATTTTATTCGATTATCGATTCCGCGCGCACGACCAGTAGCTATCGGTATATATCGGTCGTTAAAACTGACGGCGAGGCCGTTTCGCGCTTCCGAGTCGCGTGTCATTAATCGCCGCGCATTAAAGCCAGAATCGTATCGGCGAGCGGAGGCGATTATCCCAAATGTCGCGCGTATCCTATAGAAAAAAAAAAAAAAATCTCCATTTGTCACGCACACGTAAAATATCGAGTGAATTACGACCGCGCGATCGTTTTACGGCTGGTGGTGATACATCTAGTTAAATAACGATAGCGCGCAGCGAATAATTACAGACGCACACTCGTATGTACACAGTCCGACCACTTGTGAAATATTATCGCTGAATATTCTCCTGTTATCCGCGTATATCAATGCCTCGGCTACATGTTTGCTAATACTCTATTTACTGATGCGTGCTCTATTGGACGAAAACATTTAGTTACAACCCGTGTCCTCCAATCTTATCTCTAATGCAAATCACTATTTATTGTTGACTGAGAACGGTGACGTGTGATGAATCTGTATGTAAAGTTTGTTACGGAAATTTTTTTCTATTACATACATCAATTTTTTTATTGGAATATCTATTACACCGTGCGATAGTGATTTTGTGTCTGACTTAAAACTCCAAAATTTCATGTTTCTTGAGACTTAAAACTATGAAAGAACGTTACTAAAAAGTTTTAGACTTTGAAGCCCAATATAGCATGAAATTGATTTTTTGTAATTGTTATGCAATTCGTTGAAAGTATTGATGTACGAGCAGATGTATGAATGCATGCGTCAGAGTGTTACGTATATATAGCAGTTCCCGCTATGAACCAGGGTCCAGAGACGTGGACTCGACTGCTAGTGGACTCCTTCAAAAAGTAAAAGAATTAAAATAAAAATTAATTTAAAAAAATAAGCACCGTGTGTGCATACCGTACTGTGCATAAAAGCAAAGTCTACGTGCGAAGTCTTCTTTGTAACTTTCTTCCACGGTTTTAAGTCTCAAGAAGGGTAATAATTTGGATTTTAAGTCACAGAAAAAAAAAAATAAAATTTTGTTGCACAATGTTATATACGTGGGCGCGTGTACGTACGTACATACATACGAGAAACGCGGCGCTTTACTTTTATATATTCTTTACGCCACGCCGCGTCGCGAGTAGAATCAGCTTTAAATACAAGTTGATTGGCTTCACAGCGTTGGAGTGAAGAAGTGGAGTGAAGGTAAGAACATGATTTAATTATTTCAAGCTGCATCGCTTCCACCAACACTTCTATTGTAGCGACTAATATCTCGCCGGTGTAAGCATTGTCTTGTAAAAAAGGGTGTATTGTCGCGCTGTTGCGACAAAATCGTAAATATGAAATTTTTTTTGCTCGAGAATAAATGAAGAATCTCGCGCTTAGCTATAGGAGTGACGATATTTGCGATAGAATTTATCGTTTATCCGCGAGATGTGATTCGCGAGCTTATCGACCCTCAATTGAAGTCCATCGCTCACGCCCCGCAAGTACGGTTCACAGCTTTTGCAAATCGGATTTTCTTCATAGATACGGGTTCATGGCGTGTGCTCTTCTTCTCTATACTTCCTTTTGGCGTACCTAACAACGTTCCATCAGCTTTTTAGCTGATATACACCTTTTTCTTCTCACAAAGAGAGTTTTTGCGAGCAAGTTAAAATTTTGATACATTACATAAAATGTATTTTTATATTATATTATATAACAACGTGCATTTAGTTTCAAAATCAATTTAATATAATTTTCTCTCGAACGCAATATTTTGCGACTGTAATGCAACTATTAGTGTCTATTTTGTCTTTTTATTGCACGTAGTCGATCAACGTGGTAGCTGCATATACATAGAGATTTTTTTTTGTCCGAGTTCTTTTACACTGTATCGTTGCTCTTTTTGTTGAAAAGTTGTCTGCATATAAATAATAGTCACTTTTATATCGGGCATTGTATGGATATTTGTGCGCCTATGCGCGTGCTCAATTATAATCGCAAATTGCATCACATCCCGTGCAGAGAACTTTCTATTGTTCGTGAAATAATTGTTTTATTTATTATTTTTTTAATTCGCCAACACACATACGACCTAATCAGGAGAAATGTAGCAAGAAAATAATGAACTTTGCTAGTGTAAAATTGTCTGGAATCTTTATATTTTTATACAATAATTAGCGAATAATTTCTTTTGCTTCTGCCAACGGATCTTATCTCGGACCCGGTTGAAACGTCCTCCGAGCGATTAGTATACATATCCATTTTCTTTTAATTTTTTTAACCGGACGCTTCTAGTTCTTCGTAGAAGTATCATCAAGAGGTGTCATCACCAAAGCTTTAACGTTTTGGGTCACCTTTTACGACGTCGTTCACCGCGCGTGAACGAGTCTTGTTTATTGTTCTTCCCGGACGACAGGGTATCAACGAGAGTGCTTCATGTAATATGCACGTTTAATGTACATTGATGCGCTTTAAAGGTTCGGAATTAAACCTCTGCGCTCTTATAATTCTCTCGTTGCGCGCGTACAAATTTTATATGCAAATTTTATATATATAATATTTATTCCTAACATTTTCTTTATTGTGCGCAGGGCCTTATTGTATTAAACTTTAACTTACATAGCTATATATTACAATTAGTTTAATCTATTGTAATATAAATTACTTGTATATTAAATAAGAAACACATTGATATTTATATCCAACTTATTTTTAAGTCGCGCTGATTCTGGCGTTTTTACTGCCAGGCAACTTTTAGCATCCGCCACCCCCGTTGTGTTTATCCCCCGGTTTCGCCCCCGCGGAGTCCGATCTCATCCCCGCCAGCCCCCTTTTTCATTTCCTCTCTTCGTAGCAGCGGGCGTGGTCCCGTTATCGCGGAAACGTACCCGGGATAATTCTCCGTCCTCTATGTACGATCAATTTTATCGGCAAAAAACTCGCGAGCGAGGGCGATTCGGATGAAGAGAAAGAAAGAGAGAAGCACTCTGTGCGCGCGTTTTCCCGTAGAAACAGAAATATTCTTCTCTTCGCTATATCTTGGCGAGCGTAACGAGTTTCGTTACTTAACATAATTGCTGTACAACTGCCGCGAGAAGTGTCTCGTACGCGAATCGACAAACGGCGGGAGTAAAATTGCCAGCAGGAGACAAGTGTATTTTACGACCGCGATGGTCTACTCTTCCAATATGTCCTTATTTTTCTCTAAATTTATCGTAACTACGGTAATTGTGTTAACACGATGATTCACAACGTGCCGTTAAAGTTCCGAAGGAAAATTGTCGACCGTATAAATCGCGAAAAATATCGTCAACTCCGCGCGCCAATTTATTCCAATATTATGGGAATTAAAGCAAATCAGATGAGTAAAGTATTCGTCAAATAATAAAATATATTTTCTAAAGAAAAGTGTAAACACTTAAAGAAATGTCATGAGAGAGATACATCTCGATGAGCTTATCAGAGAGAGAAAGAGAGCGACTCGTGAAAAATCCGAACACATTTTTGCCCGGATTCAAACCTGGGATCTCTTGCTTATTAATTCCGCGTAGACCAACTGAGCCATAAGCCGCTCTCACGCATTGATAGACAATGAGAGTATTTATGTAACGCGATAGCTAATCCTCAAGGCGTTTACTTGCCAACCCGGTCGACATCACGGAGCGAGTCTTGACGCTGCCAATCTCGATTTACGCGTAATACCATCCGCGCACAAACGCTGATCAAGAACAGATCAATAGATAATTTCGATCGCTCGATAATCACACACAGTCGCCCGAAGCGAATTGGATGTAAGAGGACGAGATTGGAACGCGTGCGTATCGATACGCACACATAATTGTTGCGTAATAATAGCCTATTGATTTTACGACAACATTTATGTTCCTTAACGTCACAATAAAGACAAAAGGTGGTTGGCCGATGTTTTATTGCCGTAACGTTTAACGTTCACAATTGTTCTCGAGCGTCATTATTTACGCGTTACTTGTACTCCTCGCGGAGAAAGATGATCATCGCCTCGTGTAACTGCGATTACCATGTTCCCGTGTGGTGGTCATAAAGAACACATCTCACGGGACATAATTTATGACGTATGATATTAGCGTTAATGCTCTCGTCGCAGTTTGAAACAAAACAATGCAACACAAAACAGTGCTGCGGTCCATTTGTATAAGTATTAAATACACACACATGTGTCATTGTATTTCTACATTTATTGCTAAAATTTTGTTGAAGCTCGAAATAGTTGTTAAATGTGTATAATTTTGCAAACTTATTTACTCATCCATATTATCGAACGTACTGTTTTTCTTTTCTTATTGAGTTTACACGTTCAGTCGCATTCTAGGCGCGTATTCAGCGGCGTGAAATGTAATTCGTGTAACAGTCGAGTAAATTGTACTGTAGTCGGGGAGCGTGCGGCGATCGACCGAGGAGCGAAACCCCGGGAGAATACTTGGTGTACTTTGTCTTCAGTTATGCGCTGTGTAAGATCAGTGTCCTGTCACGGAACCCAAAGACCTCCATTGTTCTGTTTATCATTTCATCCGATTTCTGGAGACCGCGAAGTAACTTCGGACCGCGCATTCTCGATCTATTCACGAAGTTTTCCGCAGCTTCCGTTGTAATCGAAGTTGCGAATAAACGGGCGCGAGAGGGAGTGGAATATCTTGTATCTCACGGAGAACGTTAACGGGAATAGATACGGTGCCGTTATACGAAAGATAACGACTGCTGATTTACATAGAAGGGCTGGAACTCCGGTCGTTAGCTGTTAGACGCGCTAGCGATCGCTCTGCATTTATTATCGACTCTCGGCGACGACGACGACGACGACGACGACGACAACGAGAATGGCGACGTCGCGGTTGCTTCGCGCGCGAGAGAAGCTTTTTATCTAGAACCGCCGCCTCGCTTAGTAAGACTCGGAAGACGATTCTCCAGAGTGGAAAGCCAAGGATGGAGAGATGTCGACGGCGTTCCGTGGAAAAAGAAGCTGACTGACGGTTTTCCGCGGCAAACAACCGTGACTGATGATCCATGAGTGAAGCGCCGATATAGATATGCGCGCGTAGACGTCGCTATCGCGCAAAAAGAACGATGCGATAATTAGACGCGAGCTACATCGAGAATTATGTGTGCCTTTTCGCGAAAGTCGAGCAATGACGTGACGGTTTTCGACATTCGCTCTGTTTCCATTTTTCCTCTCGTCGTCGCTGTGAATCCGAACGCTCTCTCTTCTCGTCTCTATTTTTTTCACTTTGAACGCATTTCGTCAACCCCGTCTTGTAACCGTCTTGACCACAATTCACCAAACGTAATCGCACTCAGACCTCTGAAATATTTGTGTGTATAAGATTTTTGAGAGAGAATAAGTAGCTTACTAGCTTGCTTTTTATTTTTCAACATAAAGTACTTCCATTAGTGTATTTCGATTTTCTCTCGCATTTGCGTACTATGTCGTGCCGTGTATACTCGCGTCGAAGGGAAGGCTTCGGGAAGTTGGAGGGACTTTGTCTCTCTTCCTCTTTTGAGCCTCGTTAAGTGCCTCGATAACTTCGTACGAGAACAAGCGAGCCCATGATTGAGCGCGACGAGGAAGAACCAGTTTACTGACACAGGCTAACCCGCCTCGATTTTCATTCATCGGACAGAAGAAAGGAAAGAGAAGCAGTGGGTAAGAGAGAGAAAGACGATCGGTCTTGGTTACCGGCAACGGAAGGTCCGCCCTCGTTGCCGCGGCTAATCTAACGCGTCCAGACGATGGCCGCGTTAGTCGACGTAATCCATCAAGCGGCCCGCTCTTCCGGAAGAGGAGCCACGGCCAGGTCGCCGACGGGATGGTTTCTCTCTCTCTCTCTCTCTCTTTCTCTCTGCGCTTCAGCACTCTCTCGCTGGCTTTCCACCAGCTTTTTCGGTCGGTCGATGGTTCCGTCGTTAATTGCGAGAAAGGGTGAAGCTGGAGCTAGAATCACTCGCGTGACGCTCGACAACAGCGAACGCGAACACTTAAAATGACTATATTTTTTAGTAGCACGCTACAAAAACTTTCGTGTGTGGAATGTGGTAATAAGATACCAGATAAATAATATAAGACCCCTGTAGGGTGCTTTATGATACTAAAATATGTTTAATTTTAATGCGGAGTTTTGTGTGTGTGTGCGTGTTTTTTTTTTAACGAAGTGACTTGCCAAAGTATGTATCTCATTTATCTTGCGATACTCGCAGCAACGAAATATTCCAGCAGGACAGGTTGGGTAAATCGTTACGTGCTATGCACTGGATCGTCGCAACGACGATGGTGTGGTGGCGCCTGTGAAAAATGAGCCCCCCGCGCGCTCCGAAAGCCGGAGAAGTGTCATCGTCGCCGATGTTTTATCGCACGGTCTGCCGTATTATAGAGGATAAATTCCGTTGCAGTCCGCTTCCGCGGGGTAAAAAAGCGGGTTAAATTCCTTGTGAAACACGATAAGCTTGCGCAACCGGTATATTTTCCGAGCGGACGAAGTGAGAGAGAGTTCCCTTGGCTCGTGCAAGCCGTTCGCGAACCACGGACGACTTGATGGAGGTCCCGTCATGTACACAGGGTCCTCGTAAATACGCGAGATGCCCCCCCTTTCTCTCCCTCATACGCGATAGTTTTTGAACAATTCGATCTTTTCTTCGATCGGAAATTGTCGACGCGATGTTATTAGATTACAAGTAAAATCGTAAATTATTTCGAAATTGAATCTATCCAGAATCCTCTTTGCTGGTATTATTGAAGATAAACAATTGATGAAATAGATTTTCTGGTACATCTCTTTTCATCGTTGTTCTTTCTTTTTTTTCGCGCAGAAACGAGAAAAGGCTTAACTGTTGATTTAACAACTACCACACAGATACGACTAAACGCGCTCTTAAGGTCATTTTGTTCCCCCTAAACTTGCCTTTAATGGCGCTCTTTTTCTTGTAATATCTTTTCTGGGGTGACTCCTTCTTCTTCTCGTCATTGTGCGCTATTAGTCCCTGAGAAGTCTACCCTCGTTTTCTTCACAGAAAGACGAAAGAGAAAAAGGACGAGAAGAACGTGTTGCAGTTTTCTTATTTCTCTCTCCACTCAATCATTCTTTGTTTCTTTCTTCAATCATTTCACGCAATTTCACGCACGCACAAAAAAATACAGACTATAGGTGTCTAAATCGTGTGTCGAGATCGTCCAAAGCTTTCCTTTTTTTTTTTTAAATTTACAACAAATTTAACAATTTGTTTTCCTATGTCTATTCAAGAATTGTTTTTCATACATAGACGCGTTACATGCGTCTGTTCAGTTAGCTGTTGTAAAAATGTTTAAAGTTTTGAAAGTGAATATTTTGTTTTAGAGTTCTTGATTGTGTGTGTGTGTGTGTGTGCTCCGATTGAAGTTCTGATCAGTTCTCGACGAGATATCTAGCGAAAAGTTTTATGACTCAAAGCGTTCAGATGGCTGTGTAAAGAGATACGTGTTATTTTCTGTCAATTTTAAAAATTCGTTTAAAGTCTGTAAGTCATTTACTGTGCTTTTTAAATTTTTTTAAAATTAAGAACGTTCTTCAAGTTGATAGAATTATAACAAAAATAGCTCGCTCAGAACTTATATATCTGGAAATTAATTGCTTCTTGATAACACGTCTTTTCTATATGACACGCGTGGACACAGCGTAACATTCGCATATGCCATATATGGTACAACTGCGTTTAGTATATGCAGCACGCGACGAGCACGCGTCAGCTGTCAGCACCGCTATTCGGAGCGCAAAGTCAGTACAACGACCCTTTACGTGTCATCGTTGAAAGGATCCTATCGGCGGCGCGCAGACGTTTTGAAGTCCGTTTATGTCGATGGATTCGTTACCAAACTGGTTTCTTTGAATGACGATGTAAAAAGTGTTGCTAGAGCTAGTCGACAAATCCGGCTGATGTAAGTGGTCCTCTCTTTAAACAGCGAAACTCGTTCAACAACGAAAACTGACGGGGATTACCCATTATCACAAATTCGCAAAAGAGAAAATGTTTTTTTTTTTAATATCGATCTCCAGAAATCAAACACAATTGAATTTTTTAAGCTGTCAGCTAATTTCTTGCTTATCTTTAAATTTTGTTAACGAAGTAATCGGCTTAAAAAAATTATCTACGTAACTTCCGTAATCTTGTTATTACGCTATAGAGACGAGAGCGACTGGTGTATTCATTCGGACGAAAGATAATATAGAATTCTCGCGGGTGCAGTCAAGAGAGCGACGACGTTCCTTCTTGCCGGAGGCCTTCTCGAGGCGAGGAGGACTGGAAAGAAAAATCCTTAACGTGCAATTTAGTTCGCCGCGCAGTTCAGTTCACCGTAAAACACGTACACACGAACGAGAAGACACCGCGTGAATTGTTTTCTCTTGTTTCTTTTATATACAACGGGAAACGCTTATTTATTTTCTTCTTTCCCTTTTTCTTCCTTTTTCTATTATCCCGGCGGCGCGGCGGGCGTAGCGTTTCGTCGTGAAAGTGCCTATTAGTCTGTCGCGCTCGTCTCTCGTCCGGGAAAATATTAGCAATAAACCGTTGCGCGCTACGTCATCCACGAAAAGGTAATTTACGGCGGCTTCGCTGATAATTACCGTTCGTTCCACGGACACGCAAAATTACGATGAAATTGGTGATCGACCGCGCATGTATGTATGTGTCTCGTATGTGCGCGACGAGAGTATATTCGGGTTATATTGACATTTGTCGAATTCGAAGAGACAACGCGATTGTTTTTTTTTTTTTACAAACTTAAATAATCCTACATCCTTTTTAACTTTTTAACTTGTTTTCGCTTAACTGCAGCAAGATTTTTATTCATCGAACGTAGTCATTAACTTGTACGAGATCGATCATCATCCTACCGAAATATTTAGTGGTTGGTTTTAACGAGGGGCTCAATAATGACGATGTTTGCGAAGAACAAGATATATATAGCATTCGTCGTAGACGAATAATTATTATTTTTATATTTCTTGTTTTTTTTTTTTTTATCTTTCTGTCTTTGCACTTTTCTTTCTTATCGTACAAAGAACATAGAGAGGTAATTGACGTATTATACAAATATAGATTTGGTTTCTTACCTAAGCTGGAGAGCTATTAGAATAAGCAAAAATAAAATTTTCAGTAAAAGCTACATGATCATCAAAAAAATCGATTCTGTGTTAATCAAAGCTTGCATGGGTAACACGGCACACAAATAACATTTTGTAATATTAGACTAATAGATTAGATTAATTAATTAACAAAGACCTGGCGCTCATTAAAACTAAAAAATAATTGTATAAAAAATTTACACTCCTAAAAATATAAATATATATTTATTTCGCAAAACATCTAGCTATATTGGCTCTTATTACCGATTAAATTTGGGTGGTTAGTTTTAGATTAATTAATCGTATGACAACATTGCGGCATTGTAATCAGATTGACGCGTTACGCTCGCTTTTCTCTGTTATTGACTGCAAGACTGATGAGAGGAATAGGTAAATAAACTAGTAGATGCGCGTGGGGAACGAGCGGAGCTTATCGATCGAGAAATCGATCGAGGTGAGAGAGAGAGAGACGAGGAGGGAAGGGAGAAAATGAGAGGGAGAGAAAGCCGGGTATTGTCGTGGATTGCGCACGCCAATTAGAGCCCAACAATAGGCCTCCGTTTTTGGCGGAGCGTCTCTATTGTGAGCGGCAGCTGACAGCGCGCGGAATACGCACATGCATTCGCGATGCCGGGACGATCCGCGCGCCGCACGCACAATGAGCGATACGCCCGACGCGAGAATAATACCGACACGTTTGCTACCTCACGTGTCGCTCGCGCTGCGTGACTCGATCCTGGCAGCTGCATATCGTCGATTTTCTCTCGGGAAAAGATTAGTTCGGTTTTATCGTAAATCAACAGCACAAGTTGAACGAACGAGTAGTTACCGATGAAATACAGTTAAAGAGTTGCATAAGAGATGCTCCTCTTTAGGGTAATAATTTTAAGGGGAAACAATGAATATTTTTAAGATTTTATTTGTCAGTTTACAGACGGTTCGCACTTTCGGATTACTTATAAACGCGTCGAAATCCTCGTTGTCTAAACATACGTATTGAAACGTTCGTTGGTATCGATCGTTGCTCGTATGCCCAACGGCACAGGGGCGTGCTTCATTGGAGGCACAGGAATGGCATTTGAAAATTGGTCGAAGTTAGAGGTGGGTTATCCGGTTTCGTCGCTCATTTGCAAATTGCAAGAGATACGCGGAATCGGCTTAACCCGGCAACAGCAGCATCCGCCCTTCTCTTCGTTAGTTTCGTACGCTTGTGTACGCGAATATATACATATATACATATCTCTCTCTCTCTCTCTTCCCCTTCCTATCTTTATATTTATATACATATATATATACTTGTTCCGTTTCCCTGTCCAGCTTGGTATTCTCGCTGTTATTTATTCTACGCGGGCAGTTTCTCTTTGAAAAGCCGAATAATCTATCCAGTAATGCACTCCGTGTAATCGAAGCTCTTTTCCCAATTTGCATATCCATTTATTGCTTTTTCATCCCTTCTCTTTCTCTCTTCTCTCTCTCTCTCTCTCTCTCTCTTTTCGTAGCAACTTTAATGTGCGGTCGATACAGGTCATACCAGGTGGCGTGGAGAGATTGATTTTTCACTTGAAATCTGTTTCTCCCGAGCTCGTCAGAAATTGAGTACTTTATTCCCGCTAAAAAATCAGTGCCAAGTAATATCGTACCGCCGCATATATACGAAAAGAACAATACAACGATTAATAGGTACTTTACTCTTGCAAGCGTTTGAACACGAAGGGAAATTACTGATGCAGTCGAGTTAGTTCTAATTAACTTTCATGAGACTATCTTCAGTATGTGACGAGCCGATAAATTAACTTGCTTTAATTAGAGAGAACACACACCGTGGATAGAGCGCATTCGTTTCCACTTTCTGTTACCCACTTTTTCCTCCCTTCCCGAGTTCTCGCTTACGTTGGTCTCTCTCTTTTCGATTTAGCACCTACACGTTTATCCCCTCGCTATTTCACACCGACCATTGAATCAAAATTCTCTTATTCATCTATTGAAGAAGACCCTTTTTGTCTTTTTTGTCGACATTTCTTTTATTTTAGTATTTATTTTCTGCATTCGACTCGGAGTGAAATGGTTTATTTCTTTTTAAAAAGAAGTGTTATATTAGATTTTAAAATATAAAAGCTAAGATCTCTTCTCTCTCTCTCTCTCTATTTATCAACATTCGTTGAAATAACGTCAACGGTTTATCTTCTTGCGATTTCTCATATCTCTCACTGTTAGAAATATCGCACATATACGTGTAGCGGTGTTCAGATGCGTTGAATCGTTGTATGTACAAACGCGACGCGGTGAAAATGCTCGCTCCGCGGCTCCAAGTCGGCGTGATTGTTTCGAGGAGTTCCCGATTCATGGGATTCGTGACAAAGGCTCAAAGCGCGTAGCGCGCAGCAGAATGAGGAAGCCGACGGGGAGACATCGGTCAGACGGCCTCTCCTGCGTCTGACAGCCTAGAGCTACTTACGCCCGAGTGCTCGTTCGTTCGCTCGATTAATTATACAGTTAATTAGCCCCAGGCGTTCTCCCCATCTCCGACTCGCTCCCGCGAGCTACGGGGCCTACGTGTTCTCCATACCCCCAACAAATTACGACGCATCTGCTTGGAATACAATCTCTGATATTCTCGCGTCCTTCCGATCGCGTATCCAAGCCGCGCCGCGCGGTAATTCCGCTGATTTCGCACGAGTTTTAGGACCAAAGTGTAACACAACGGAGAACTTGTGTTACACGTGTTGTTATGTTACACCTTAATTAATTGTTTTCACTGGATACATCAGTAACTGGATACTTTGCAACGTTTCAAAACTATTATCACAGACGCACATACAGTGCGATAACGGATGTTATTTGTCTCTTGTTTCAAGTTACGTAAAAATGTGCGTGCGGTATTCTCAAATTTTTCTTCCGGTAAGAACTCTTTTTCTTCGTATTACATCAGATTCTCAATAACAAATGCGTTCGACAAAAATTCCATCAAGTTTCTTGTTCGCGTTGATCTTTTTCCGTCTTCTTCAATTTTTCACTGAAAATTAGTGCACCGAAAGCAATGCGAAGGAAGCTTCGATCTAAGTCACGAAAGTGGGTAAAAGATATGATATATGCCTCGCGCTCGCTGAAAGTTGATGTTCCTCCGAGGAAAAAAAAAGCAGTCTTCTGCTACTCCCTTGAGGGTGACTTTGGGTGACTGTGAGAGATGGAACGCGAAACCTCAGTTTCGCCAAGTCACTCTTCAGCGACCGCCCTCGAGACACTCTGCCGACTACTCGTCGGTTGTTTTTTCGCGACACTCGGCGCCATTGATTTTCAAACAGTATCTTTCGCATTTTACCCTGCGACTCCCGACCGTCAGTATGGAGTTCGCGTGGCCATCAATCTTTTCCACCTTTCCAAGCAGCGTGTTTTCCCGTTTTTCCATTCCTCATTCCCGGCGAATTTTAAATCTGCGAATTTTCGCCTCGGCCGAAAAGGTCTTCTAACTAATGATATTCCGACACGAAAGTAATCCGGATTAACGAAATCGCGAAAAAGCGATCGAGCGAGACAGCGAACAGCTCGGTTTAACGCGCGAGTTAATTAATCGTTCAGGTCCGTCAATTGATTACGGAACGCGTCACGCGCGTACATTGTTAATCGCGCATATTATTCTCCATACGTTATAACGTTAAAATTTATTTTCCAAAACGAAAAGCGCGAAACGAAGCGTGCGACAAAAACGCGTAAACGACGCAGCGACGATCGATGTTCTTCGTTGTATGTACAATCGCCGGACACACCGGCGTACAGGAGGACAGGCGGCCCGAGACTAATCTCGTTATCGGCGTCGGCCAATTACGACGGTGATTTTCTCAAAAATGCGGAACTCGCGTCGTTCATGACATGACTAACGAGGTTACGTCACCGGCGGCGACCAGAGATAGAACGGCCATCATCGCCGCTCGATCGGAAAAAAGAATCGGTAGTTCGCAAAAAAATACTTTTTTTCTCACGCGAATATATGTTAGGAACTTAGGCGAACATTATTTTACATGATCTCGAGAGTGAGAAGATAATGTAAAATTAAGAAAAAAAAAAAAACAACAACCTTTTCTTTTGCAAAATATATAACACTTTTATGGTTTATCATTGTTTTTTCGATATTTTAACTAGATCATTCATAACTGCCAAAAATTCGCTCTTTTAGTCAATAAATTTCTCTCATGTTTCCCGCGAGATCGAAAGAAAAAAAAAACCTGGCACGCTCGCCGTGTAAACAGGAAAGTGACATTTCCCGTTGGTGAAATGGTCGCGCTTCCGGTCTCTACGCTTCCGTCGCCAGGGCGAGTGAGCTTTGCAAGGCGAAAAACGCGAGAGGCGCGAGAACGACTTAACACTGTCCGGTAACGTCGAGGCGAAAGTTTATTCTTCCGTTACGAGAGAGTTGAACTCGGGGGACATAGCGGATTGAGCGTACGGGAGAATCCATAGGATCCTCGTAATAGAGGTACCCCCGGCGCAATGACACACCGCCAAGTCCCAACTTCTTGACATCGTTCCAAGCGATTTCTTCTGTATCTCGCGCGCGCTTTCTCGTTTCGCGTTACGATCACGTTTTGCTCTTTTCTTTCTCTTCCCTCCTCGTGTGTGTATCGCGCTTTTCTATTCATTTATCCGCTCCTCGTTACGAGCAAGAAGATGCGATCGAAGGCGAGACGCCTTCTCTTCCCCGCCCCGCCTCGTTCCCTTTCTCTTCCCTCGCTTATTTCTGAACTCACGACGAAGAAAATCTGTTGAGCAGCATGTCGCCGCGATTTGTCTGTGCCAAATGTTTTTGCCGACATTCATCCGTAAATAGCGACTCTGTACAGTGAGCGTTGACAATTCTCGATGAAATAAAATGGTGGTGCTTAGTACGAGCCTAATTTTTCACGAGGTATCGTGATGCTTCAGAGATATATTTTCATGTCTTGTAAAAATTACAACATACTTTGTCAAGTTGATTTATGAGAACACATCGTGCGCTTACCTAGCGGCACAGAAAAAAACTTACGTTGCGTTCCACGCTGTAATCGCGTTTGATCTCGATATCGCGAACGTTCTACATATGTTCCGTCGACGCTTTTTCTTCTTCTCCCGAAAGTCATAACGAAGCGAGCCTGAGACTTGCAGCGAATTGATTCCACAGTTCGATCCTTCGCCATGCTCTTGCGCGTTAGGGAAAGCGCGTCTTTCCTACTTACGATTTCCCGAATGTCCGACCCTACGTTTAGTGGTCGGCGAAAAAACTGCGGAGGTCAGTAGAGCCGGCGGCGGCGCGGTCAAGTTTTTATTATACGCGGCGGAATATATCCGCGGAAAACTTTTTTTACGGCGGATAAAAAGATCCTAAAAAGAACCGAACGCGTGTCTCTAAAAAGGAAAGTTACTCGTACATCTTCGGAAATGATATCTACCGTGCTGTCACGTTTCTTCAGCGTCGCAAACGTTTCATATAAACCATCACCGAAGCAAGAAAAAATTTAATTTCTTTTCCTTGTTTAATTTTCACAAGCGATTTAGCGGTCTAACATGTGTGTGTGTGTGTTTGGTATATGTATGACTCAACGTCACATGAAATATCAAACGCGCGCACACGCAATTGTGTATAAACGAAATTATATTATTAAATTATATTAGCAAAACCATTTTGTGTTTTTGCCTTAAACGTGACTACGTTAAGCTGAAATACATGCGTACCAAATTTGAAATTTCACTGTGGCAAATTTCAGTATGTGTGTATGAGCGTGTGTGTGTGTTTTACGTTAAGCTGGCGCTTACAGTAACTCTCGCGTAATATGTATGGCCGCGTGCACAAACCAGGGAGAGCAGCGCATCCAGTACATAGGACTGAGGCCAGCACATAGTCGTAACACTGAGATTAGCATACGAGCATATTAATTCATACAGAGCGTCGACTGATGAGAAGAGAGAGAGAGAAGAGAGAGAGAGAGGAGAAGTCACTAGCGTGGTTTAAATGTTTATTATAGCGTTTTCTCTATGTATGTTCTCGCATTAAGTTACACGCTCGCATATTCACGTTGACGATCGATTCTGTATTAGCATATCGATAATTGATTTGAAATTTGAATTGCAACTCTCGGACGCGATTGCATAAAGAGAGTGAGAACAACGCAAAATCTTCTTCGTCTGTAAATGGGAGCTTTGCAATTTCGGGCAAAATGTTGAAATCACAAATCTTTGTTTTTTTTATAATATCCTATCTTTTCGTTAAAATGAAGGTCGAGCCAATATGCTGCAAATATATATATATTTTTTAACGTGTAAGTTAACACGAAGATGTGTAAATTAACACAGAGATTCGAATTTAATTCAATTCAAAACTTCGTATAAGAATAGTTTGCATCTCATGTATGTAAAATACTCGACTTATATCCCTTCATAAATATTAAAACTTCTATTGAAAAAAATTGTTTCCCTAGATTACCGCATCTGTTAGATCACACATGTCGTTAAACTTAACACAAAGTTGTTTTGTTATTCAAATGATGGTGGAAGTTGTACAATGATTTACTACCGCATGTTTGATATTCACAGTCCTTGAGATTTTGACATACGACACCGATCTATACTCATCGTTTAACGAGCGGCGATTTGACAAAGAGGTGACGAAGCACTGTAAATCATCTCGCACCTTTCAAACGAGATTTCTTTGCTCGTGCATTCTCTTGCGTGCAACGCAAAAGAGATAAGCAGAGAGTACATAAATATGTCACTTTGCACCGCGCTTAGCTGTCAAGACAGAAGTATGTATACAATAAGCTATAAAAAAATATTCAGAACAAAGCAAAAAATTTCTAATCATTATATTGATGCCATCCGTTTGTTAAGAAACATACGTATTATATATTTTTGTCTGCAGTTATATTCACTTTCAAATGAAATTAAATCCCCTAATGTCTTGGGAAAGTAGAAAGTTACATAGCTGAATGTATTATATTATCTTTTGGGAAATCTTAACAAAAATTTGGTAATTGAAGAAATTGTCTAAGTGTTTTATTTAAATGATAAAAATTAAATATTCGTGTGACACATAGTTCGATCGTTGTTCGTCGCACATATTACGATTTCACCAATTCCCAAAACAACGACTTTCTAAAGAGGAACTACATGCCATACGATTCGAAATGAGCTCTGTAACATTTTCCCGTTGCATCACGCGACTGTACCCGCGACCTCTGACACAAGCGACTTTTATTACTCTTATATTTCGAGCGAAAGACTTGAGAGAGTGTGTAGCGAGAGCATGGCGAGGAAGGCGCGGCACCAAGTGTCTCGAGAAGAAAGACGCGCCTGCCATTTTTGCGTCGTAAAAACGTCGGAATTATCTATGATCTTGTGAGCAGCAGCACGTATAGACACACACATGTACGTGGGAATTGACCGCAAAAGAGAGAGAGAGGAGATAGAGAAAGAGAGAGAGAGAGAGAGAGAGAGAACACGAGGGACGGATCTGGGTTAATACTTCCCTCTATCTGGGATAAGAGAGGTTTGGCGGGCGCGTATCCGTCGGGTATACGTTTAGAACGGTTGTCATCGCGCGAGATAACGCGCGCATAATCCTAGAATTAATCAGCGTCGGGAATTAATACGGATTAGAATCACTGCTCCGCGATTTGCCGATTAGTCACGCGTAAAATGGCGTGAGAAGAAGAAGAGAGAGTGGACGAATCATATATTTGTTATCCTACGTTTTGCTGTATACGCGCTGCGTGTCCTTTGATTTCGCAATTTGCTCATAAAACTCTCTTGTTATTTTTACGAGCAAGCATTAGCCGCTTGTTTTACAAGAGGAAGATTAGGTAATAGTATAGTTTTATTAATTCGTAACACGTAGAAGAGAGAAAGAGTACAGATATCTGAGGAGAAAAGTATCTACTAAAAAATAGGCGCGCACGTGATTTCTTTACACCTGATGCAGATGATTCTGCAAAAACCATGGAAATTCGGAACACTCGTTTACAAAGATAATTTATTTTTCCTTCACGCGATTTCGCAGCGCTCTCTCTCTCTCTCTCTCTCTCTCTCTCTCTCTCTCTCTCTCTCTTTTTAAAACTGGCTTTGGGCGAGCGTAAATTTAACGGCTCGACCTCACAGCATTTTTATTCGAGAATAAATTACTCTTACTTTTACGCTTTGAGCCCGCTCTTTTTTCTTTTTTTCCGTTCTCGGCACGTACCGACTACATGCGTGGCTAACTTTGTATCGACTCGCATATGCTCTGTATTTGCGCTACTATTTTTCACTCTTTATCCTTATTATTTCCCTCTTTCTCTTCTTTCCTTGCTCACAAGAGAGGTCGTAAAGTTTTCCATCGACGGTGAGCTATAAAGTTATGCCGACGCCATCATTAAAGAGAAGCGCCGCACGGAGGGAGATAAAAAGTATTTGATTACCCGCCGACCACTCTGACAAGGACCTTTTCCTGGCTTACCCTCCTCCCTCTCTCTTTCCTTTCCTTCTACCAGGCATCTCCCACTTTCCACCTCATCCTCCTTCCGTCCTTTTCTTTCTCACTTTTGAACGTCTCTTCTTCTTTCTCTTTTCTTACTAGCCGCTCTAACTGCACCATAAAAAAAAAAAAAAAAAAAAAAAAAAAGAGTAAAGAAGAGCTCGTATTTTCTACCATGTCTTGGCGAAAACGAAATATTACTGAAATCTATGAAATCGCTAGACGGTGCGTCCTGAAAATTGCTCGGGATGTTTTACGAGGAAAAGCTGCGGAAACACGGTACACACATACGTACAATATCGCCGGAAACTTCGCCGTCGTTGCTTTTCGAAGTTGTAAGTCTGACCACGTACGGGTAGCATCTACTGCCGCGCACACGTTGTTATGCCCTTACTTATAGCGGAGATAATAAGCGTGATTTATATTTTAACAAGTTACGCAGATCCGGAAGTTTTAATTCTTGTAACAAATTGCAACAAATTTGAACTCTCGTTTCGCGGAAAGATAACACACAATATTATTTTCTCTATTAAGTAAAAGATACATCGCGATATAATATTGTGTTAATCTCTTGAATCTCAAAGTTTTGTTTTTTTTTTTCTAATTTTTCTCTTCTCACGAAAACAGAATTTAGGCTTTTTATCACAAATGGAATGAGATGCTATCTACCTTTCCGCATCTCTTCTTCCCTGTCAAGTTGCGGACCGTGACGGATTCGTACCTGTGTGTATAACGATACGCACTCGCACTTATATTCAGTCCGCGAGTGCACGCGAGTTTCGTGATCAGCGTGGCGAGCAGGGCGTGCTCCGTGCAAAAGAGTGCTGCCCGTACACCTGTCCGTCTGTCCATCAGTCATTTAGCAAGCTGCGGGAAGATTAATGGCTGGCCCATGCAAATGACTAGTGAAGGTTCGAACGCACAGAGAATCGTGCACACACACGAGAACCCCGCCTTCTCCTTTCCCGTGCGTTCCCATGTGCGTATTACCTAGGTCGCCTACGTCTCTCGTCTCCCCTATGTTTTTTTTTTGTCTCTGCCTATCGCGAATTTCGATCCTCATTCGTTGTCGTAGAAACTTGTTCTTGATTCCGAAAAGAAGAACTGTCGCTCGATTGAATTTTGCTTGCTTTCACGACTGAACGTCAGATTAAGTTCCCCACGAGAGACGATAAGCCGTGACGTACTTTGCATTTTTGAAATAACGCTAACTAATTACCTGCCGCTAATTGTCGGTTTCTCAACTTTTACTGTTTTAATTTCAAACAAATGCAACGAGATCGGAACATGTGCAGATTTTTCGAGCGTATATCGTGTAATTGAACATTACTCTCGCGATTTGGTTCTATCTGTTTCATCTTCGACGTATTTATATCGCCGATTTACTCTTCGGCCTTAACTGCGGGCAAGTTTCTCGTAAGAGATCGCGGCGCGGGAATCTGTTTTCAACCGGTCGCAACGATTGTTTTTCCGAATCTCTTTTTTTACGCAAAACACGAGCTACGATTTATACGAGGGGGACCGATTTATCGTGCGATCATCCCTGCTTCCATAGCCGCTGGCGATGTAACATACATATGTGTTATTATTATTCGCATTCCGTCGGCGATACGACCGCCGGAATTCGCGAACAGATTCCTTTGTGAACGTGCGCGTTTCCTCTGTCGACATGACGAAACGTTAGGGATTTCCGCTTGATACTCTATCTCGTCGCGGCCGCATCTGTCGTATTGAATCAAGCCTTCGTGGAAACTGCCGCCGCATATCGTTCTCTTCTTTAATCAAACACCGAGTATTTTTGGTAAGAAAACAAATTTCTCGAGTCCGTCCTTGCTCGTTTCCTCCTCCGTCGTTATTCTTTGCGCGAATAGCAATGTGAAATCGACAAGACCTTCGCACGTTTCAGTAAAAACGTATGCTCAGAAGTATATATTTCTTTCCTTGAATGTATACGTATCATACGAAACGTCTTACGCATATGTAAGAACCGTAATTATATAAATATTTCCGTTAAAACACATGTTTTCGATTATTTATATTTAATTAAAATGAGAATTCTCACAAGAAAATTATATATTTGCGTGCGCTAACACACATTGTCTCTTTCTCCTATTAAACGTATTGATTGTCTGTTGACGAGTCGAATTCAAACAATAATCGACGATTGAACATGTACGTAATGCTGAGAGGAGACAGAAGTTGATTACACGATTATAGTTTATTTTTTTAGCGATCGAAAATTTGCTTTTGACAAGAATCAATGAAATTTTGCTGAGTATGTTTTCGATCAGACGCGAAACTTGCCCTTCATACCATCTCTCTCTCTCCTCCTTCTGCTGCGTCTGCGATAAAATCGATTTTATGGTGGTGATTTTAGTTTTCGCTAATATTAGCAATGCGATTATGCAACGGCATCGAGCTCGCTCCAACGTATCAGCAGTGCTTGCGGACTGTTGCCAAGACGACGTTTGCCGAACTTGCGTCACGATCGAACCGGAGGAAACTCCGTGATATACACGAGAGTTAACGCGCGCGACATACGCGGGCTTGAATCTCTTTGTTATTTTCGGAGTACGTGCCACACAGTATCGCGCGTGAATGCAAAATAATAATTGATATGTAACCGCTCGAGCAAACTCGTATTTTCTTCGTTTTACACTGCTCCAACGCGATGTGCGAACGATATCGTTTAAGATCGACTTGTGTAAAATTCATAGTCTCACAATACCTTTGCGGTTGGTATGTTGCATCTTTATTTACATTTGTTATAAATATTGCATCAAAAAGCGCAGCAACCGTAAATAATGGTTTTCATGCAATGCTTATCGCCGCGCAAGAACGACTTACTTCACTCACGTGCTTCTCTAAAGCGCGCTTTGGGATAGGTCACGTCTCACGAGTGGGAGCTTCTTCGAGTCTCGACGTCTCTCGCGTTAGACGTGCGTGAGGTATAATGGAACGGAAAAAAAGAGATAAAGAGAGAGAGAGAGAGAGAGAGAGAGAGAGAAAAAGAGCAAGAAGCGCGGGGAAGCGAGAAGAAGAAAGGAAAGTGGATCGTGCTGATGCATTTTAAAACGTTTGTACTGCCGTCAAGCAACGAGCGGGCTAGGCTGATGAACGAGCCGGCAGTACGCGCGCGCACAAGCTCTAATGCGAATATAATTATCATTAGAAGGCAGAGTAGAAGAGGAGAGGAGAAGAAAAGGCCGCTGACCCTGGATAACGCGCGTTGAGCGATGCATCGGCGGTGGCCGTGGTTATGCGCCGATGCGCCGCTTGAGATTTAGATCGCGTTTAAATGCAATTCTCGGAAATCGCCCAGTTTTGTTTGAACCCATTTTCAAACAATACGTTCGGGATCTGGCCGCTCGTTCGTTACGAGGTCCCAATATAACCAGCGCCGATATACCGAGTTTGTGTGCTCGCGCACTCTCCAGACTTATTCCCCGCGAATGATGCACGATTCTCTTTTCCTTTTGCGATTTTGCGAGCCAGTCGTGACTCGCAGGAGCGACGAAGGCCGATCGTTAAAATCCGCGAAACTCGCGTCCCAAGGCTCTTTGCCGTTACTCTTTGCGAGTCTTTTACAATAGAAAACGCGCTGTTGCTACTTTTTGCGCCGCGTCCCTTCGCGTTTTGCTTCGATATAAATTTGTGCGAGGTTAGCGCCGATCGAAGGATATTCTTGGGACGCACGCGTCCTTACTCGCGAGTCGCGCTCCGCGAGAAAAAATCCAATCGTGGGAAAGATATCGCGATCGAGCGTCGCATGAAGTGAGAATATTCTTGTTTTAATCTCCCATGCTGTAAGAATATTTCTACTGAATGATGGAGAAAGATAGATAGAGTGCATGCACATGTGCATAAGACGGGATAGGAGTTCGAGATGCGATCTTTTTTCTTGAAGTATCAAATTAACACGTAAGTTTACTATACCTTCTTTGACTTGGCAAATTAATGATCGACGTCGTAATAAGAAAAAACAATATCTAAAGTCAACAAGAATCCAAGTGCGAGAGTTCAAAAACAAACGAGATTGTCCGGCGAGGTCGCGCATACATACATATGAGTTTACGAGGCGCCGTGAAGACGCGAGGACAGTCGAAGTACGCGCGCACAAAACAAGGCGCTTTGCTAAAGGTAACTAATAAATCGTTGTTGAAGTTCCATCCGGACTGCCGAGCGAGTCCGATAACGTTTCTTTACGCGCAGAGACATCGTATCGATTATACACGCGCACGTGAGTGTTCGCAACACAAAGATTCGCGATCTCTGCGAGAGCGCGAATAAACTCTTGCATTCGCGCAAACAAATAGACGGGTTTTATCGTCCACGTATATATATATAGAGACTCTTTCTTACCGCGGAAAACCCTACCGGGATCACTCAACAGCGGCGGTAAAGCAGGGTAGACTAACGACGTTACGAGCAGAAAGAATTTACGGCGCGCAATTTACTGTCCGCGAGCGAGAGTCGCGCGCGCCTCACTTTTACCTTACCTCGTCGCCGTTGCCGTTATCGTCGTCTTCGAGCTCTATCTCGAAAATAAACCGGAACGAGATAGTGTCGTTCGATGGATGAAAAAGCAAAAGAAAGATGAAGAAAGACACGCGCGTTGAGAAGAAATTAGTTGAATGAGTTTATTTTACTCGCGAGAAATATGATCTTTTTAAAAATCCACATTCAAAAGTAAAATATTTATTATAAAATTTTGTACAAGCCAACTCCGGCATATGAGCCGCACATATCGAAATGATTGACGTATGCATTTTGCGTAATTCTACGACAGATAGGTATGTAATTGCGCAAACGTTGTACAATCTGAGAGTTATGAGCACGAAAAGTTATAAAAGATGAGAATCAATTTGCGAGATATATCGATATGCGATTTTGTTTTGTTTTTATTTGTTTTTTATCGTAAAAAATTAATTTTATATTTGTTTTTTATCGTAAAAAAAATTACACGAATGCAAAATGTTTGTTCTTTATATCTTTAAAAAAAAAACTTGCATTGTATCTCCGAGAATTATTCTCGCTTTTGTTTCACATATAAAAGAGATACGGTATTTCTTATATAACGTCATTTTGTCTGGCTTTTTCTGACTATTTCTTGAGTATAATATTTATTCTCTCTCTTTCTCTTTATACAGCGTGCTTTATGCGAATAAAAGATACGTTTACGTAATCGTGACGGAAGAGAAACGGAATTAACATAATTAAAATCAACAGGAAACCTGGTCGCTGCCGGCACGATTTGGTACATTAATTTTCTCGCGGCCCGGCGACGGTGTATAATGCCCCGTAATAACGCGACTCGAAATAGAATCGTCATTCGTGCGTGCGCGATCCGCTGATTCGAGCTAACCACTCACCTCATAAAATCGCTCCACTCGCGCGGTTATTCACCTGACTGATCGTAACGTTTGGTGGGATAATGGCGATTACTTGAGAACAATATTATGTAATGTTATTATTATTTAGAACAGGAAATATAGGTAGGATCTGCAAGAATTGACGTTTGGAAAAATATTCATTTTGCGAAATACTTGAAAACAATTGGCGCGCGCGCGTAATGTTCGGTTACAAATGTTCGCATACTCTACAAATTGAAATTCGCATCGTAATAATATTTCTCGGGTTTATGACTCTGCATCGAGTAACCTGATTAAATATTATATTAATGGATTTTAAAGCGCGCTTTTAGGAATTATGTCATTTGCTGAAAATTGTTATTCGTTGGGCGCTTCGCCGCGCGGCGTGTAGCAATTAGATGAGAAAACCCGTCGGTACCGGTGGGTAATGAAAAGTGGATTACAACGATTACAATCCCCGGCGAGGACTCGCGTTAAAAATGCAAAAATGCGTTCGTTCGCTCGCTTTACCCGGCTTAATTTGAAGTTTTCACGTACCGTCTCGTAACTAAATTATTTTTCAACAGCGAGACTGCCGCTGTCGTTGGCCGCCGCCGCGCCGCGTTGCCCGTCGCACTCGCTTCTCGCCCTACATCTCTCGCTCGACCGAGGGCTTTGTTCTCCGCGAGGGAATCCACTTTAATTACCAGTTTCATCTACGTACCTTTGCGTAAACTTGGAAAGTTCGCCCCCGCAGCTATTCCCTATCCCGCCTAGCTAGTGCGCCGCGGTACGTATCAAAGGATTAACAGGAATTAACCCCTTTATGGCGGAACTTTATCCAGTCCTCTGAGGTCCGTACTTTACGACCTTCCCTATTGCAACACCCCCTCCTTGGCAAAAATATTCACCCCTGACGAGGGAATTGTTGAAACGAGAAACCCCGTTTCTATATCATCTCTCTTGACATTTATTCCGCGAACCGCGTCTTACAAACGAGCAACTTTTTTCGAAAGCAAAAGAAGCACCACCGCGCTAATTTGCGGTTCTAAGATGCGACCGTTAACGTTAATTCTTGGCGATTTTCTTGATTCGAGGAATTTGTTTCCGTAACGTCGGACGGAACTGAAGGCACAACTAGGGCTACGCGTTTTTTAACAACCGCGCATTTATCTGACCGGTTAATGTCGACTTGGCGTGCAGCACGATTCCTCGATTCGATATACAAGAAAGCTACATCACGAGAGTTAACAGCATCGGGAGAAAGTTGATTCGCTCGAACTGATTATCTTTTTTTGCCGTATACGTGATCATCGTCTCGGATTAGCTCGGAACAAAAAAAAAAAAAAAAAAAAAAAAAAAAAAAAAAAAATTACTACCTTGATGATCGGTTTGAGTCGAAAACGACCGTACAAACTTGAACCATGTAAACGATGTAACTTGCTATTAACTGCTACTCGAGAGTTTGAATTATTATTAAACGTCAAGAACAAATTATATACCTATATGTGAAAATGCGTGAATATCCAGAACAGCTTTAAGGAAGCCTTCGAATGATCGTTACGACACGGTGCTACTGGTTTGTGAAGATACGCGCGAGCTGGCAACTTTCAAGGATCGCGCGACAGAACGCGATGATGAGGTGCATCGTGGAACGAGACACATGACGTAACCGGTTCGTTGGAAACGTATCTGCGACGAGAAAAAAGAGACCGGTTAGAATAGGTCGCGGTAAATGTTCCGTGAGTAACTTTCTTCGATCTTCGTTAGGCAAGGCACCCGCACGGAAAAGTAAGAAATCGTTAGATTCGCTACACGCTCAGTAAATATAAAGTAAGTTTCGTACTGTATTTTCTGTCTTTATTGGTTTTTTCACTGTGTGTTACTACCTTCGGTAATTGATAATATGTTACAAGATGAATAGGGTATATTACATTATTATGTCTTAGAGTATAAGAAAACAAATGCAGCAATTATAGAGAACTTCTTTTATTATCGTGTATGTACATATCAATTAAAAAGAACGCGATAATTTGTAACGTTATACGAAGATACGTAAGTCGAGTCGGAGCCTTAACATTTTCTAAAATCACAATCTTTTGAGGCCGTCAGCTAGTTTCGTCAGAACAAATATTCTGGCGCGTTTCCAGTTTTCTTCGCGTTCCAATTGATCAACCGATCACATCTGGCAAGCACAGCAGTCATTGCGAGAGTTCGTTATTTTCGTAATCCTCTTCTAGAATCGTTCTCACGTAGATCGACATATTTACAAAATGTAGCTACATTCAGACATGGTTTTTCTTTTTACTATATAGGAACATCGGTTTTCCTGATACTTTATTTGAGATTGCATCATAGTTGGTTTTATTTTTAATAAATGAGCGCAACACACACGCACACACAAAATGTTCAGAAATGTTAGAACGAGTTTCAATTTAGCTATTTTATTATTGTGCTAATAAAACCCAATATAATTTAATTTTGTTATTACAAAATTACTTTTTATAAATAAATATTCTGTATATATGTAATTTTATCACACGATATTGCGTATATTATCTTTGCTGTTTCTGAATAGAAAAAAAAACTTAATTTAAATTCTTTTGAAGCTCAACTTCTGGATGGGAAATACTCTGCCCCATTCCGTTCGATCCCTCGCCCTTGTAGATTGTACATGTCGCCTTCGGAATTGGCTCTCTGGCGTTCGACATCGGTGACCGCTTGCTCGTAAATTGGTACGCGCCGTGCAATAATTAAACGCGCGGTCACAGCAAGGGTTTCTAAGATATATTTAAAGATAGTAATTTTTAACAAAAAAAAACTGTATTCAAAAAATATCCACCTGCTATGTGCATACACATTGTGCATACACATTTAAGTTTTTATATCATAAATGAATGAAAGCACATGTCTTTCTCTTGCAAACACTTTTGAGCGCCGCTTGGTGCTGTGATTTGCCAAATTTTAAATTATTTCACGTGGACGCGAATTTATGTACATATATCGCGAATCGATATATCTCGCAAATTGATTCTCATCTCTCATACTTCTCATGCTCTTATAACTCTCTCAGATTGTACAACGTTTGCGCAATTACATACCTATCTGTCGTAGAATCACGCAAAATGCGTACGTCAATCATTTCAATATATCAACTAGAAACAAGGTCTGATTTGCAATTAATTTCTTTTTTCTTTCGATTGAAGAAGTGACTTCGATTAAATCCCATCCGTCAAGTGAGTGACAGATGTTTCGCTTTGCGTTGTTTCTTCTCTTTTCTTTTTTGTCTGACGTAGACGTCTTACCGTTTCGACATTTACGAGATTTCGATCGCGAGCCGAGAAAGAAGGAAAGAGAGAGTGAGAGAGAGAGAGAGAGAAAAAGACAAAGGGGAGAAGTCGGGAAGCATGAGCAGGAGAATGCCCGAAAGTGCTCGATTCGCATCTCGTTTTCTAGTCGTCGTCGCGTTTTAGCAACAGGTGCGTTTCGTCTCCTTTTCATCCGATTCCATCTGTTTGTTCGCTTTGTGGCTAAAACTGGAATGTAATCGCCTCAAACGTTATTCAAACATATCATGCACACTGATGGAAAATGATTTCATTCATCACACAATTAGTTGAAACAAAATGTTAGCGAGAGGAGAATAGAGTCGAAAACAATAGATCTCTCAAAATCAAATTTTCAAAAACATCAGATATTTTTTTGATCGGTCGAAATGCTTTTGTATTCGTCAAATTCTACATTTTTATAACAAAATGTTATATTCAGCCTGTGTTGTTTTTCTTTTGCGAAACATGATTTGTAGCGACTAATAATAACTTGAAATTCAACACGAGTGGCATTATGTAATATCATCGATATGGCAGACAAAAGTGCAGCTGCACTTGCGGTTTAACATTACCTGTTTTGACGTCGATGAACGTGTAATAATGTCGCATAATTAGCTGCCCAAGACGGCCACATGACAATTGCGAAATATTGTCGCGCGCGTACGTCGTGACTGCGCCTATTATATTCGGTTGTCAGACAATGTGTGTGCAGATGTACAGTAGAGCGAGCGCACCATGTTGCATATTGTGCACGGTCAGGGGAAATAGTTCTTCTCCGATCGCTTCCCTAATGCCGCGCGTTGTTTTTCTCTGCCCGAGATTCGATCCATATACCGGTACGATTACCGATAACACCGACGCTCGTGCATTTCCATAATGTTACATATAAATCGGATTTAGAGCCGTTGGCAGACCAGAACAGCATGCGGTAGTAGGAGGAGAATTACTTCCCCTGACCGCGCGCGATATGGTAAACTTCACTGTACGTTGTCGGTTAGATGTGCGTGGACACGTACTAGTATCTGCAAGTGCAAATACGAGGCACGCTTTCGCGACTTCAGAAGAGGCAACAGTAACGTCTTTATACGACGAGCAATTATCACAAGTAAAAGAGAAAGTTTTTGAAGTTATGATATAGGTATAAAGTTATACACAGCTATAAAAAAAAAAAGAAATGATCAAGATCATTTTCCATCAATTAAAAACAAACGTACGATATACCACATATCCGTCAAAACGTTATAAAAAAAATTTGTTGACGACTAAATAGTAATACAAAATAAAATACCACGTGACGCACCGGTGTATCGCGTGGCGCTCAACGTGTTGAAGTCACTTGAAATATTTTTCTCAAATATATAAAACATAAGCGGAACACATTTACTGCTTCGGTATTACATACAGGAAATAGACGAGGACGAAAATGTATTCGTAAAAAGTCGGACGTAAGTTTTCTAGAAACAAATTACAGATTTGCACGCAATCTGTTTTGCGAATCCATTAGAAAGTTTAATCAAAGAGAGATGTAACCGATTACTTTTGAGTCATTCGAAGAGATAATCAAATGGACTATTGTCGCTGGTTCTCAAAGATGCAAAGACGAACCTGAGCGTACGTGCGCGCGCGCTCGTGATTGCGCGCAGCTGCATAAGTATATAAGCATTATATATTGCGCAGGTCAGTCACACCGTCGTCGCGAGGGGAACGCTCGGCCACCCTCGGCGCTTTCACCGATTTACGATCGGCCTCGGCGATCAGCCTTTTCTTTTCTATCCGCGATCGCACCGTTTCTCATTTCTGTTGCGCTTCCGTTTTCCATCGCTATAACGAATCCGCCCCGGACGAGATCGTCATCGCTATATATCGTCGTCATTCACGTTTAATCCGCGTGATGACGAGCGCGCACGGCGTTTTCCATTCGCGCGAAACACGAGAAGATTATCACGAGGAACATGTGTCTCCTGTCATCAGGCAAGCCGGACTTGACAGTTCGCCGACCAGCTGTTGGAACCGAACTTATAAAAATAATAAAGTTTCTGAGCAATTTTAAAATGCGAGAAACAGAAATACGAAATAGTTGATTTTCTAGTTGACTTTTAATTAAATATTTCATGCAAAATTTTGAAGTGTAAAACTTGGAGAAAAAAATATCTACCTTCTATTATTAGAAACATTGAAAGTTTGGCTCGTTTCTAAATTTGAAAATCAAAAGAATTGTGCGTTAATGCAACGCGTGCTTGGAAACAATAGGGTTACGTAGATGATCTTCGACTGGGAAAAAAAGATGCGTACAATAGTGGCATTGTGCTCGCGGACTGGCATCTTCTTAACGTCGTTACTTGCACAGCTTATATACTGGCTTGGTCGCGTATGCGCACGATTCCGCTGGCTTTTTGCCACGAGCAAGTCTCTCGCGACGGTGTCTCCGCTAAGGTATCATCGTGCCTTCCTTGACCACCACATGCGAAATACGTACATGGCAGTTCGGACCTTTCCAGGTCCGCAATACCGCGTGTGAAAGTCGACGATGACTCGCAGCAAGAGAGAAAATGAGCTTCTACACTCGTTTCTGTATTGTGGCGAATTTAAAAGTACCACACCCTCATTTTCTCATTGCGCTTCGCAACGAGTGTAAAATCCATTTTCTCTGCAATTGTTTCATAAAGAGCGTTGAAGTCGAAAACGCGCGGAAACTTACTCGCTCTTTCTAAATAGCCCCCATAACGCTTTTTTTTTTTTTTTTATGTACACAAGAAAGGAGAGTCGTTTGAAAGAGTTGCAAATCGTCAATGCGCAGTGCGAAGCACCTCTCGTTTCGCTTGGAAACGGGGCGAGCGGATGCTTTTACGTTTCATTTCAACGCGACATTTCCGAACACAAACGTTACGAGAATTCGCGTATTTCGAGCTTCTTCCGCGCGTTAATTTGTAAAAATTCGCGTTTATTCTAGTCGCGATGTCGCGCAATAGACATCTCACGGCAACGGATGCTCCGGAGCTAATTTTGAGCGAGAAACATTGTGTCCGCGCAGTTGTCCGATTCCTCGGCGTTTATCGAGATAGCGGCTCATTCTCTCGGATCGCGATAAGGAATTCGCTCTTAACACGTTCCACATGCTGACTCGACGAATTCATCTTGTACTCAGCGGGCGCAGCCCGTCTGTCTTGGCTCGACCGCGAATAAATCTCGATTCGCGCGAGGCGTTCTCTCGCGAAAGAGCGACGATAAAAGTGCGACGAGCCGTTCTCAGAAGCAATTATATGCGGCGCGGGTTCCCGCTATCACGAACTCTTAATCTGCGAAACGCCTTTATTTCTACATAGGGAAAAGTCGACCGACTCAACTTGGCGATAATTATTCGGTTCCGTCGGGGCAATTATTTCGCGCGGACCCGTATCGCAATGCTACACTTCCCGTCCTCTCTTTTTTTTTCCTCGTTTCGCGAGTGCTAAACCGTTCTCGCCGTCTTCTTCCGTCCATGGATCAATGCCAGGAACAGTCTGTGTGTATCCCTCGTCGCGTGTTTCTTCTCGTCTGTGATATTCGGTCGAGAGCGGAATTTCCTCGCGAAAATTTCGGGCGAGAGCGCGGAAAGTTTCCGAGTTACCCGAACTCTTCAACTCTTGTTTTGCCCCGTCCGGGGTTTTCACCGACCGAAACTATTTTTACTTATCGACTCGCGAAAATTACTACTTATCGTATCGTTGTTGACGACGAAACGAAAGGTGGCTTATCAAACTGCCGTAGAAGATAAGCGACGATTATATCGAGTTGTTGCAGAGTTTTGTGGGTGTCGTGTCGATTATTTGCGGATGAAAGAGATGAGAAAGCGTTCAAGCAATTTCGGCACAGCACTATACATGTACACATTTACATATATGTATACATCGACGTAGATATAACGGCAGATTTTGTATATCGGTAGAAGTGTTGACCTATATACACACCAAGTTTAGGTACCGCAAGCTCTCGACTTAATGCGGCAAATGTTACCCACCAAAATTTACTGAATATGACACGTATCAGTTTACTTACATGACAATACGTCAACGTTTAGCAAATATAGTTTGGCAGACAACATTTACCGTATTAAGTAGAAAGGTTTCGATAGGTGTGTGTATACATGTCCGCAAACCAACTATCACCAACGTTCGGGGAAGCCTTTTCGGTTGCGAATCTGCTACGTTATTTAATCCTTAAAGTTACATACGGTATAAAATTCACTTCGCGACTTTTGCATTTTCTTATTTTCTGAGCTAAAAAACTAATTTTTCTTATTGCGCGCAATCGGAAAAACAAAACAAAGTTTTTTTTTGCGACAAGTAAACCGCTGGAATACTTTTCAAAAAAAATTAAATTATAAGCAACGATTAATTAAGGTTTTACACGCATTGATACATCGTAAAATTTAATTAAAAAGATAACAAGATAATCAAATACTTTACGATGTACTTAGTACATCGGTGGAAATATGTATGTGTGTGCTTTAAGGGTGTTTGCGTGCACGTTTGCCATCGATGATATTCGTACCACAAAGTAGAACCACGTTGTTTCTTGTATAGAATGATTGCGATCTCGTATCGCTCCGACCCTCGACTGCTGCGATTCTTTGCGTGCGATGATGATACGAGATAGAACTTCAAGAACTCGTGGGAAACACGTATATTTCTTCATATTTGCACAAAACATCTCATTTGCATAAATCTGTATGTTTTGGAATATACTACAATACCTAGTAGAGAATTAAGCGGTTTGTAACATGCACACAATACACAGTGTACTTAAGATATAAAACTTGAAGATTGCAAACATTTCAAGCTTAACATTTAATGATGGGAAGAGTATTGAAAAACGTAATAAGTTTTCATAACAAATTTTAATTAAAAGATGCCTGTTGCAACTGACCGATCAGATTAAGAGAGAGATTACATAATGTGAAAAAATTTATCTATTTACATTTTATTTAAATAATAAAACAGATTTAAAACATAGGCAAATATAGGGGATGCTTTCACGCTTGTTTTCGTGCAGTGCGAGTCTTACAGCAGATTTTTTTTTTTTCACGCCGCAACACGCACTTAGAAGTCACGTCTCGACTCCGGCGTCGTCGATTTAATATCGTATGTGCGTTCGACACGGCGAACGCGACACGCAGTATATGTGCTGACACGAAGCGCGGCGCTCGTGCTATAGGAAACTTCTGCGTGCTCTCGCAACAAGAGAAGTGTGTACACGCGTGTACGTGTACGTGTGTGTAATTCGCACACGCATGCATTCTCAATGTGTTCGCCGCGGAGCGCGGCGAGTGTGCCACACGTGACACACATTCGCTGGCAAAAGAGCTATTCTGCTAGAAACAGTGTTCACCGGGTCGACGACCCGTTTGCCTTCCACTTCTCGCCACCCCCTCTGTCCACCGAGAGACTATACACGTGCATGCACATACACGTGTGTACACGCGTATACGCGCGCGCGCGCGCGCGTACCTCGGGCTCGGGTGCGTGTGCGCGAAATCAAGAGAGCTTCGGCCTCTCGGAGTCGTGCTTGCATTTAAGCGACGTTTATAGTAGTGAAAAATATGTTACCGCGTCTTGATTGTCATCTCATGTCGGACGCGATCATCAGATAAGACACGGAACGCAAGAACGTCGAGAGTTCAACGTTAAATGTGAACGCGAGGCTTCCTGGTTTAGCCGCACGAATTCTCCAGATTTACCATTGATTTCCACCGCTCTCGAGTTAGAGAGTGAGGAAACTTTTATGATAAAATCAATACGCGAGATGACCAATGCAGAAACCGGTACATTAATTCGCGAAGTTTTTCTTGTAACGTAAATGCGACGTTTTATTATATAGTTTTAGATATTTAATCGTTAAATATTAGAAACTAGTTATGATTTTTATAATAAGATGATTTATGACGTTAATGGTGATAAGTGTCTCTGTTAAAAAGAAAACTTTACGCGTGAACGAGAGCACGGTTGGGAAATGCGCGAGAGAGTTCTGCTCTAGAAATTTATTCTCAGTGTTACAAGATAATTAATTAACTAAGACGCGCGGATTTGATTTAAGGCAAAACTCACCGCCAATAATTCTCGCTTCGTTACGCTCCATCGCGGTATTGAATGATTTACTGACGAGGAAACGATCTTTGGATCTGATTCTAATCAGTTACAAATATTACTTGAATTATTTTACACTAGATAAATAATTATATAATTTTATTTGAGTCGCCAACTCATTGAACAAACAATGATTTTTTTATTTTAGAACATGTTAGAAAATTATACGTATGTTCGAAAACATGCAAATAGGGGACGCTTGTTTTCGTGCGAGTCTTTGCAGATTTTTTTCACGCCGCAATACGCACTTAAAAGTCTTGACTCCGGCGTCGTCGTTGTCGAGTCAATATCGTATGTGAAGAGATGTCTTTCTCTTGTAAACACTGTAAACACACTTTTGAGCGCTGCCTGATGCTATGCCTCGCTAAATTTTAAAAGATCACGTAGACATCAATTTTTTATACATATCTCGCAAATCCATATTCCTGCTATTTCTCCTATCTGTTGTTTTCCTGCAGCTTTTGCTCTTGTTCTCGTTCTTTCTCTCCTCTTTCTCGTTCTAAGTCGAACACGAGGATCGGAGTCTCTTATTTCGTCTTTTCGCATGAAATATCGCGGTATTGATGAATGGCTGAGCGTCGCGTCGCTCGGCGTCGTAGTCGTCAACTCTCAAATGTTGTCGGTCGCGCGTCTGTAAATTTCACATAAGAGATTCCCTGATCCTTCCTCTTCCCCGTTGCACGGAGAACGGACGGGGCGAATTCCACGGAAACTACTTGGAAGCTCGCGAATCTCTGCCCGCTTGCACGGGCGAGAGACTTGCGCGCACCGGAAGTTGCGGATTCCACATCCGGCGGAGTCCCGTGTCAATAGTAGTCCCGGACCACTTTCCCGGAATAGCAAGCATTCGGCGCGCGGAGGCACCTCACTCGATTACACCGTCGCAGGATCGCGGATCGCAATCTAGATCGAGATGCTAATGCGGCTGACGATAAATTAGTTACGCTCGGGTATACCCGGCGCCAAGATATAATGGCTCTCGCACGAACTCGCGCGACACACGCACGTGTTCTAATTAATTTAATCCAAGATTTCTGCTTGAATCGAATGTCGATTGTTGAGAAAATTGAATGAGATTTTTCTGAATGAAAATAAAAAATAATTCTTCCGATTCCAATCGAAATGCAGTTCGAAATACTTGGCACAAAAATATCACCTTGAAACATCGAAGAGAATTACATTGGACAAGTTGACCAAAAAACCTGTAAATTTTACATCAAGTTCTGTGATGTCGATACGTAATTGTGGTGACAGCATCGCGTTGGTGATGAACAAATGCCCGGAGGAGAAAGAGAAGAGAGAGAGTGTTTGCTGGTTTCTTGTAACAATATTAATCGAATATGTATATGCGCGCACGCGTTTGACGCATCGACCGATACGCGCGCGGCGTATTGACTGAGGCGTACGCACGTTTGCACACACGTGCAACAATTAATTGTTTGCTAATCGTAGCATGTTCGCAAATGGACCTGATCTAACCGATCCGCGCGTTGTTATCGAGGGCGCGTAATTGGTCGCGGCTGCGAAACGTCTTGCGGAACGCTCGTAAAAAAAAAATCACCTACCGGTGATACGTACACGTAGCAGAGCATTCGCGATAATAAGTTTAATCCTTGCGTTCTTGGTCGCCATTTAACGTCGTCGGTAAAGCGCGACAAATAAGGATAACCTGATTTTAAAACGATGAGCAACCGTTGCTTCAGTCATTAATGACGTTGTGAATTGTTGTTATACAACTCGATTAATAAAAGTTAATCCCGAGTCTCAATTAAAAAATAATCTTATAACCAGCTACGCGTTTTACGACGCGTTTATTATTTAATCTTTTCGTATAATGTCGTGATATTGAAACATTATTAAAAGAGTAATCGCACGAATTCTATCGCGGATGTAATCTCGCGTTAAGATGCGCGACAAACCGTGAAGCTACTCCGTGTCGCGTAACTGTTTCTCTCCCGCGGGAGAGTTGGCGTAATCGCGTTACGTCGTCTTCGTCGTATGAAACGCGAACATTTACGAGCTCGGGTCGCGTGGGAGTTGAAATGTGCGGAAATGCGACCGAAATTTACGAGCGATAGTTCGCCCCGGTCTTTTTATCGCGGGTTTAAGGAAAAACTATGAACATAGATACACACACATACACACACACACACACTGAGGAAACGAGAACGAGGCGAATATATACGATAATGGATTCGCGCTCGACGTGATACTTGCATCGATGGACAGAATAACGAGTATGATAAATCGTTTCCGGTACAGCATTAGCGGAAACGCATCCTTTCGCGAAGACGGCGACAGAACGAGGAGGTATATCGCGCGGGAGGAGAGGAGGGAAGAATTAAAGGACGACGGGATGCGAGTAAGAACGTTCGGGCTAGCCGATCGTGACAGCCGGAAATAATGGTCGCAGGAAAGTGGCTCGTCGACAAGGGCGGATGTTCCCGTCGTGCACACGCTCGAACGAATCCGCTTGGAATTACGGAGTGACGAATTTCCAATGTAACCGTAACTTTATGATCGAACGTCCGAGTTGCGGTCGGTGTCCGTCTCGATTCCTTCGCAAGACTCGCAAGAAAAATTATTTAACATCGATGGCTGTTTTTGTCGAGATGATCGGATAACGCCTTGTTTTTCTGACGAAATTAAGAAGAAAACACTTTATTCCAACGTTCCAGGTTGTTCGATGCAACGCCTAATTAAGATAATATCGCTTAACAGAAGCGATCGAGATGGCCGATGCGACACACGCGAAATTAATTAATTTCATCGTGTAAGCAGTCGGAGAACGGGAGAAAAAATAAACGCGGACCTACGTGAACGCGCGGCGACACTTCTCGTTGCCATGCCGCACTACGTGTCTTGCGGCCTTGGAAGAAACGCAACCAGCGCTCAGGCTCGAGGTTGAGCTGCATGTATCGATTACACACCGGTGCGTCGTATAATTACGACGACGACGTCGGCATTACGCAATTTTCCAATTATGGCGAGCAGCTTTCCAGCCACAGGCGATGCGATTGCCTCTTCCTCCTTCTCTCTCCTCCTCCTCTTCTTCTTCTTCCTCTCTCCGCATCGTCATCGTCACCATTCTCTCTTCCTTGATATTCCGACGGGAAGAAGAATGTCGCGCGCAGTCGCTTCTCTTATTCGTCTTTGTCCCGTCTCTCATCAGTGGCAAAACCGGAGTGCAGAGGAGAGAAGCCTCTTCTTTACCTCTGAAGAGGAAGTCGTGCGGCATGGTAACAGTGTGTATCTATATATCCCATTCGGTAAATTACACCTGCGCCGACAACGCGTGTCTGGACGCGGTGCACAGCAAAGCACACACACACACACACACAGCGGTCCGTTTTGACCCCCGGGGGCATCGTAACCAACCGCGCCGCCTCCGCGCCGCGCCGACGGTGGCGGCAGTGGCGGTTCCAGAACGACGGTTTTGGACGACAGCCGGACGTACGCAGGCGACCGGAGGTGCGTCCCTCCGAAAATGGCCAAAAGCGAGATACTGCCGCGCGCTGGTTGGGGTCGGGGGTCCGTAGAGAGGCGATCCACCTTCTCCTCTATTGTGTCCCGGCACTGTTCCCATTGCATCGCAATTACCGTACGCACGCATCTCTCTCACCTTCTCTCTCCCCTATCTTCTCCTTGTCTCTCGCTTTTCTCTCGCTCTCTCTCACATACACACACATTCTCTCTCGCTCGTTATACCGTACGTAATAAACATTTGTCGTTCCCTGTCTACCCGCCGCTCTCTCTATCCTCTTTTTCCGTTCTCTCTCTTGTTCCCGCTCTCTCTCTCTTCGGGGCCGGCGCGTCGGGCGAGCATGATATATTTTCGCGATGCATAATATTACCGCCGTCCACCGCTGCATCCATGTCATTGTTCGCGGTCGCGATGCATGACGACCGCCGAATGCGTGTGCGTACGTAGGTGCGCAAGTTGCCAGGGCCTCTGTGTGCCACTCTTCGGGCCCGTCCCGCGGTCAGTCGTCAACCGGGAGTCCGTTACCGTTTTTGACCGACCCGAGGAGAACAATTTAAACTCTCTTCTGACTCAGAAAAGATTTCCGACGTTACAATTACTTTTCATTCAAAGTAAATGAACGATAATTTTGTTTTTATTTTTTAGAATGTCAATTGTTACGGGATATATATTAATATGTTGCATAGAAAAATTATATAATACGCTTAGCTTTGAGAAGTACCGCGGGGTGTTATGAATGTTATTATGCGAACGCCGCGTAAGTCGTTTTCTCGCGGAAAATTGAGAAAATTTGAATCGGTAAAGCAAATCAAATTCCGACGATGCGATCTGCGAATATTCTTGGGTTCTTGCGCGGAGTTACGTTCCTCTTTGGCGTATGTGCCACAGATATCGCAACGGCAGCGCGGCTGTCGATCGATTCTCCCGTAGGGTGATAGCAGGAAAACCAGCTCCGATATGGGCGAGAGGAGGGGTTATACCCGAGTTCGCTCTCGGTATAACCGCAAAAGAAGAAGCACCAAGAAAATAGATGGAAGAGATTTTATTGCGTCGTATCATAGTAATATTGGCGGAATGAGAAAAATGACCGGATAGAAACGCGGAACGAAGAGAGGAAGATCGCGCTTGCGGTAGTCGAGATTAGAAACGTAATCACGCGAGATGTAAGAGAGAATACATTTGCATCTTGCAATTGTCTACAAATTTGTTCTTGATTTCTTTATCTGAAATCACTTTAATTAAACTTCGATTAAATTTTAACGCGCCACTGGAATTAAGTTAATAATTTATTGTAATTTATATACGATTTATATGATAGAGCAAGAGATTATTGTAGGTAGAGATTCTTTCCGATTAGTTATTTTTCAAAAAGTATAGAGAAACGTGCATTCTTACACTTGATGTTTTCGAGCGAACGACATTTCGGACTTCACCCCAAAAAATATTTTCTGAAAACTTTATCCGCGTTCTTCGCACCGTGAATTCAGTAGCCAATCAAGAATGATTCCGCAAATATCTCGTTCTCGAAGTTCAACGAGAAACTTGAACTTCGTCGAACAGATTTCGTTGTCGCGTTCACATTCGGAAAAATTTCGTCTTCGTGAGGTCTCCGCGCATTTCTCCGTGGAAATAGTTGATTACGTCAACGCGAAAATCCAAACAACGATATAGATCCCTACTTTGAACAGAAATATCAGCAGAAAAATTGATGATGTTTTTTAAGTACCGTATCGTTAAAACAATTTTATTTATCTTTTAAATTCATTGCTTTAAAAGTTTTACAAACGCAAAGATTAAACAACGAGCAAAACTGAGACAAAGAAAAGACCAAAACCGATGATCTTTCCTTCGTTTTCGGTTCGCGATGTGAACTTTTTCTTTTTTTAACCCTCTCGACAACAATGTAAGCTTTGTGCTTTACTTGGATCTCTACAGTTTCGCCGGGTAAGGACGCAAGTAAGCGTCCGTCGAACGAATTGGATACTGAAAAATGTAGCGCTGCCGAGTTATGACACACGGAGCTACCGTATATACGTACCGTATATACGTACCGTATATACAGTACATATATACGCGCGCGAAGCGAGATATCGAATAACGAATGCATTTTATTTGGCTCTTTCTCTCCCGTGAACAGGGACGGAAAAGCGTCTATTTCTGTAAAATTTATAACTGAACGTTGGTGTAAATATTAATATACAAAGTGTCTAAAAATCTTGACCAAACCGAAGTGTTGATTTGATTAATCTACTGAACAGAAAAAAATCACTTACCATTTTACAAAATTCGATGTATTGATACATATTGATATCAGACTGTATAGACGGTAAAATGTAGTGTCGTGTGCATCGACTTACTTTTTTTTTTTTATTATAGTTCATCTCGCGGTGCACTGGTACGTATTTAATGACTACTCGGTTATATAATTGTATAATTAGCACTTGACTTCTGTCGACTCTTACAGTTCCAAGAATCCACGCTCGACTTGCTAAGAATTACTGAATTAATAGCATCGTGTTGCATCTAGGCTCGAATTATCAGTTTTTTTTTTTTTTTCAGCAGATCTATCATCTTGCTATCGATCTAATTATACAAATGAGAGATAAGATGACTAACATGACGTCACAAATATTCTATTTAGAAATAATTGCATAGATTTTCCGTACTGACAATTAATAACGAAACACGCCACTGTCATCACGCCATTGCTTCTTTTTTAATTTGTTCTCTTGTTTTCCGAGCTGAAAAAAAAAACATTTGGTTTAATTCCGAAGAGAACCCCATGTAATCTTCCGTACCATTTACGTGATTTATTTCGAAATCCCATTGCTTACGATCAATTGTGCTCCCACGTAAGAGAAAGAAGCAGAAGCGTAATTTCGCTCGCGAATTTCTTGCGAACCGACGAAAAAAGCTAGACGCTATGATATTGGTTACCTCGTTAAATCTCCCTTGCCCGTCCGTTTTGTCGCCGCGAGATTAAGCAGCTGTCTCGGCTCGCTTCAGCGAAACTTTTTGACCGATTGCGCATCGCTCTCTTCTACGTCTTCTTCGTCTCTCGTCGTCGTTAAACTTCCTTCGTTTTCGTTGCTATTCTCTGTCTCTTTTCTTTTACACACGTACTTTTATACATGTATATACATATATATATATATATATATATATATGTATACATGTATCTTTCTTTCTCATCACTGTCAGACAGAGTCAGAACGGGTAGAGAAGAGGCGAGAGATAAGGACGCAGAGACGAAGAAAGAGAAACGACGTCATTCTTCGCTGAAGTCCGAAAGCTGGGTCGCGATTCGAGCGGCGGTCGTTAACCTTTTTTCGATCCCCGGGATCATGGTTGCCGCGCGACCTCGTTCTCCACGTTCCAAACGATCCCGAGGATCTTCTCTTTCTCCTTCCCCTTTCTTTGTCGCCCACCGTCTTCTACCCTCGATCAAATTGCTCGACGAGGAAGTCGATGTGCGCAACGAACTGGACGATGATGGTCTACGAGCGAGCGGAAACCTTGTTTTCCAGTTGCTGTAATAAACCTTTTTTTTTCTTCACTAGAGTAATGTAGTTTGCATTGACCTGATTTTTATCGGCGCTGCTATATCGCGCATTTGTCTTATTATTAAATAAGATTTAAACACAAAAATAATAACTGGTCGAGCAACAAACAAAAAAATATAGAATATTTTCTCGCTTGCAAAAAATTCTCTTGAATATAAAAAGAGCGCGTAACGTTTTTTTCCCCCTCATTAAAACGTCCTTTAATAACCGAGTTTATCAATCAATGATAACCGATTTAATTTTCCGTGGCGTCGCGACGCTAGTTGACACGCGATCGAATTCTCCGTGTAACATGGTAATTACTTTGAACGAGAATTATCGCGCGCTCGCTCGCTCGCTCGCCTATCGAGATATCGGCATCGCTGACTGTGCGAGGTTTAACGGACGGTTCTCATTAGTCGCAGCTGCGTCTCGCGTGCAGCTGCGACGCGCCGCGACGACGGTTCGTTCGGGTGCATCGCCTAGCGTGCATGGAAAAGCTTTTCCTCTTGCTGTCTCTCTTTTCCCCGCGTGCGCGCGCGATTTATCGAGCGCGGACGCGCGCGAGGATAAATAAGCCATGGCACATAAATACACGATCCAAGCCCTGGCCGCCATGGCTTGCTCGCTCGCTGGCGGAAAAAACGAGAATTGAGAAAGGCGAGTAGGAGAATAGCCGATGCAACGGGGGCGAAGACACTAGAGATTTATCACATTCGTGCGAAAGCCTCTCACACAGCCTTGTCTACTTCGCATTAATACATACACTTCTTGCGATTCTTCTTTCGCCGTTGTACCGTTGAACGAAATAGAGAATTTTCCTCAACAACAAACTTGGCCACTTGTACGAGTTTGTACCGACATCTAAACGACATGTTCACTAATTACTAGCACTTTAATCTCTCCTTACTTTTTTAACTATCTATAAGACTCGGGAATAACCAAATCGGATCCAACAAGTAAAACAAAGCGCAAAATCGATCACAACGTACGATCTACAGTAAAATGAGATTTGCAATATCTCTTTTTCTCTTTCCGGAAGAAATCTTGTCTATCTCTTTAAATAAGAAAAATCAGCTGGCGCGTGAAGGAAACTCGCTTCTATCGCACTCCGGTGCTTGCTTCATCATCAAATTTCTCTAAAAATTGAATTTCACTATCAGACACGACCGGATGTTCTCCGGATCTACTCGCCGCGGTGCATCGCGATGCACCCGCTTTTTCGATGGGATCGATCGGTGTTGTAGGTCGATAGAATATAAAGCTTTGTTCTCACCCTATTAAAAGCCGAACAATTCAACGGCTAGATTCTCGATACGTTAACATCGTAAAATCGGCGTGCGCTTGGAAGCCCCGAGTTGTGTCGTACTTCTACTTGGAGGGCAATTAAGATAACATATCAGGACCCGTCGTTTCGATCGGCGTCTCGTAGCCATCGGCATAATCGTAATCTTAATCGTGGTTTATATTCGTTGCGCCGGTTTAACGGGCGCCGATCGCGATCGAAAGATCGAAAGAGCGAGCACGCGAGCGAGCGGAGAAAGAAAGCGCGCCGCGCGTCGGAATCTTCGCTCGTATCCATGAGTTATGGTTTGTTCTTTTTAAGCCGGCAGCGGTGGCACGACCAGATATTATACCCCATTATTATTTTTGTACATTGGTGATTTATGTGTGAATAAAGCGCTAGTAAGCGGGGCCGGCTTAACAATTATCATTATATAAGACACGATAACGTCAGTAATATTAATACAAATTTCAATTTAGGCCAAAGTTTATCTGTCAAGAAATAATAATACTCTTAGTTCATTTTGACGTGCGTGCTCTTGAGGGTATTTAGAAGCTTAATTTTGTTCCTAAATGTCACTCTTTGCGATATATATTCGCCGAGTCTAATTATAAGTTATGTTCTTTATCGAGTATAATACCATCTGGATATTATTAGCAAAACTTTCGTTCCGAGGATTTGCCTAATAATCGGGAAAAAAAAATATTTTTTGTTTGTATCTGACAAATTTATCTTGATCGCTTGAGACGAAGGACAAAAGAGAGAAAATTGGGATCCGGTTTTATGATCCAACTTTTATAATCGATTCTAGTTTTTTCGTTGCGATGGGAATAAGTTTTTGCTGATATCCAGAGAAATTTTGTGTGTGTATGTGTGTGATTGCTGAATGTCTAGGTAATCTATAATATATTCTACGATAAATTTATACTATTTTTGAATATACAAAGTTTGGACTCGAATCGCAGTTTATATATGATAATGTTGTCTATTTTTGCGAGCCATTTAAATGCCATATTCGTATAATGCTATATTCGTATAATGAAATGCAGTCACTTTTCCACGAAACAGACACGACGTCGAATGTCGTTCTACTACATCGTCTCGTTCAATGTCAACGTGTCAAGTCGATAAGATCGATACGGAAACTATCTACGACGAAGGCAGGAGAGTTATGAGACGAACGATCACCATGTTACGTAATTCCTCGTCCGTTTAATCAAACGTCATCCGATCTTTACCGACAGTCACCAACATGCTTGGTCACGCGTGTCAGTCGCGAGCAGTTTGCCTTTGAAATATCTTCACAATTGCGAATCGATTACACCGACATAAGTATCTTTGACAGGATATTATAGACGCTTTGTTCTGTGTTCGTATCTTATTTTTTGAGAGAAAACTTTGACGTAAAAAAAATACAACAAAAAATAAAAGAGTTATCTCTTAAATTATTATTACTTACCTTCGCGGTCAGACCTCAAAAATGGCGACAAGTTAGTCAGACCGGATCTGTGAGACTCACGTCTGAATACGAAGGGTTAATTATACGCAATAAATTATTTGCAGTAATTTTTGCTGTAATTTGTGTTTTATTGTAAGACAATTTTCAGCTAGCTTTCTCAGAACTCTGCCAAGCTTAGGATTAATCGGTCATTCACTGGTGCAATCTGTCCTACAAACGAAGATGCAGCCTCTGGCTTCCGTAAGATATCTCTCTCTCTTTCTCTCTCTCTCGTTGTTATTTCGTCGATTGACGAACGAGTGCTCTAGAGTTGCCTCCGCAACGTTGGGCAGGAATGAAATCAAGAGAAGAGCTACACGGCCGTGTGCACGCCGCTTGTACCGTGCCATCGAGTTTTGGAAACGAGCCAACCAGCAGGTGCACTCGCCCTTAACGTAGAACAGACGTTAGGGTAGATCGTGCAAGCGGAGTGCGTCTTTATCCTTTTCGCCACTCGAGAACGAAGGAAAAGAAAAGAGAGAGAGAAAGAGACAGAGAAAACGTCGAGAGAACAGATCTCGAGGCAACGTTGTACAAAGTAACATCGTCAAGTGTATGTCTCCGGGTGTTGTCGCCGTCTGCTTCGTCGGTCACGCTGGCTTCTCTTGTTAATGAGAGGAGGAGCCAAAGCATTTTCGGCTGCTCTTCACGTATTTGGCCTTCCGTGATGTGTATCTTTCTCTCTCTCTGGCTCAAAGAAGCAGGAAGCGGCAATGCACAAAGAGCTACCGAGATTTTCTTTTGTTACGTAAAAAATTCCGTGCGAGTGCGATTTGTTGATGAGAAGAATAAATGAAACGATGATTTCTCGGGAAGGAAGGAGTGGAGAGTAGGAGGATCCGTTCGCCTTGCGAAACGAACGTGCGATTATTTGCCCGTGAAATAATCGCGTGTTGAGGTATGTTGGTGGCTATATCTTGATATCCCGTCACGGTGCACAATTACGTCACGCGGAATGAAAGGCGGGGAAGGCAGTTTTCGCGTTGCATTAATCGCACGTTTAATCTCTCCATCGTCGAAGCGTGTTCGTTTTTCCCGTGGCATTTCTTTACGGTATCTTATTGCATTTAATTAACAAGACAACGGAACATCTGTTCGCGACAGGTGTGCCGGAAAAGTTAGCGAGATACGTGTTCATTTTTGTTTCACGTTGACTTGCTCGTCTCAAAAGACGAATTTTATCGGTATAGTGAACTTTGATCTATTTGTGGTGTTACGAACTGCTCGAAAGCCAAAGCCAAGCCTCTTATTTTCAAACGTGCTCGAGAACATACAGATGCACCAGAGAGAAGGACAGAGAGAATTGCGATATCGGAGTTTGAATTTCGAACAAATAGGCATGGTCGCGCGGGATCCGCCACTGTGGTTTGTATTTGTGTGAGAAAGAGAGAGAGAGATAGCTCGGCTTTGATCTCACCGATGGTGATTTCGTGCGATATTACGAAACGCGATGCCTCCGAAGTTGCCCGAAGCTTCTCGTATCGAGGGTAGACTTTAATGGCGATCTCATCGATATTGTCTGGGGAAACGAGACGGGTTAGCTTTCGGAATTCGTATATCGATTCGTGACGCTTATACCACGCGGGCCTGCATATACGTTCGACGAGCCCTCAGATTTTTTGTTTTTTTCTTTTAGATAAAAAAAAAAAAAAAAAAAGCTAAAGATAAATGCGCGTCGTACGATGCGAGAAAATGGAGTTCTTAGAAAACCTTTCGAAGAAGTCGCGAGAAAAATGGAGTTCTTAGAAAACTTTTCGAAGAGGTCGTCTGCTGTTTTAATTAGTCACAAGCTGCTACTCTCGGCTGCTACATCCGGTCGTTCGACGTGTAAATTGTCTTTGTTTTTGTTTTTTCGATGAACCAGTTCAGAACCCACGACCAATACAGTCATTTAATTCCACTTTTTCAATTTGTATTGTGTAATTTCATTTTTTACACATATATCGAATATGAGATCTTTTTATATACAATATATGTTGCGAGATGTGAAATAATACATATTTGAATAAAAATAAATTCCAATATTTTCGCGAGGGTGAAATTACTTATCGAAAAGATGCATAGAAATGAACAAGACACATTTAGCGTAAAGAAAATATTTAAAAAAATTAGTCAGTACATGAGACACTTATATAATTATCGATCATTATATAATACATAAATAGGATTGACATTTTTCTGTGAAGTCTTCATTCATGGTCTTGATTTTTGACCTGCCGGCAATTGATTGACGTCGCGCAACTTTGTTTTCCACTCGACGGAAATCGAAAAGTCGATATATATGCTTTCGTTGAATTAAAAGCGCGTCTGTTCTCTCTCAATAATAGAACACTTCCGATGTAGCAAACTTAATCGAATCAGCGCGAAACGCTCGAGTCTAATCCCCGGTGCTCGTTAAAGCACCGTGCGAGCGAGGGGTTGCCGAATAACAATACGAAACCGGACAGGCGTGTTAGACGATCAGCGTCGCGGCCGCGCGCGCGCCAAGTTAAACTTCAAAGCTTGCAATTAATCACTGACAGTGTAATATCTACTAGCCAAACTTTCGCGGCAGCGGCTTTACCAACGGCTTACGAAGGGAAGTTTCGGGCTTTAGCTCGCGCCGCGAGCGTATCCCATAGAGACCAAAAGCCTAAATATTTCGCGGAATCGTTTGACCGTCAGTAAATTCGAGGAGGATCGAAATTAAGTACTGGTCACTTGTTTACATCGAGCGAAAGTCCGCCTTGAAGCGGGACGTGTAGCAACAAAATCCCAGTCAGACGCAGATTAAGTGAATCGTATTCCGGGTAGGTCACGAACATTTACTTCGTTGTAATTTCGGTGCTAGCTACGTTACAAACGATTGGTTCGAGTCAACGGACGCTTTTTAGTTCCCATCGAAAGGGTTACGCAAAGATATTAAAAAACGAGGTCTTCGCGCGCGCAGACGTGCAGCTGCGATTCTCTCTCGGCGGGGACACCGATCAACCGTCGTTGGGAAAAAATAAAGAGCGTCAGATTTCTACCAGTTTCCACGCTTCTACACCTTGGCACAATGTAAAATTCGATACCACCGCGGTGTTACATTAGGCTGCCGATCCTCTGGGAGAAAATACAAAAGTGTTTGTCGAGCACGGGAAAAAAAATCTATTTATCACGATATTCAGCAATGTAATATTTTTCGATCGAGTGCTATCAACCGCAAAGTAGTGATGTACAGTCTAATCGTTATGTTGAAATTAACTTTTTCTGTAACTAAAAAATAATGGTCGAATCGTAGCTAAACGTAGGGGATAAAATTTATGTCGGCGGAAAAACCGGACAATAGCGTAAAATACTCGAGAGCGCGTCCCGCCCGTGTGCCTGGAATATAAATATAACAAAAAAATGAATATGGAGGAAAGGATTCAGCAGCGGTCCTGGCCGCGATCGCAATCATCCGAGCTGTCGTCTGGCTTTCGGCGAACGACCGAGCAAAATCGTGACTACGGTCCACGAAGCTCGTCCGGTGAGCTTCGGGGTAGATTGATTGTTTTCCGAACGATATGCGGCAGGCTTCATGCACACGTGGGATGTATACAGCGTGTCCCGGTGAAATTTATCACCTCGATTATCTGGCGGAATGGCGCGTCCCTAAGGCGACAAGATAAATGGCGCGACGGCTTTTCTAAACTGTTTTTCGATACGCTCGTAATGGCGCGTCCAGTGGCACGATGACAATTATCCGATTGTCATAACTTTGCGCTACTAATAGGCAAAAACTTCTCCCTCGGATCAGTCGAGGTCTGAGACGGTGATTCACAGGCTAAAGTTCAAATCTGCGGATACACAGTATTTGATTTTTATTTTTTTTCTATGTTGTAAGGTGAGAATAATTTCCATCATAGACGCTTGGTCGTTTTAACGAATGTTAAATAAACTCAGCTGCATTATAACGCTAATGCGTTGCGCAATGCGGAATAATATTTTGTAGAAACGTATTTTTTGTTTTACTTTATACGCACAAGAAAAAACACAAAGAAGTGACGACAGTTTAGAACGGAAGACGTCGAAATAAGAGTCACGTTCTGCGGTTTCGTCGGGTTGGGTCTTTTGTTCGTATTTGTGCGAACAGCCGCAGTTTATAGAAAACGAAACCTTCTCCCACTTGCTTGTCATGTGCTTGAGCGTTTTCTCCTCTCTTTCCAAGTTTATTTTGTCTTTTTGTAACGCACCTCTCACTGATTCTCGATAATTAAGTGTGTATGTAACACAAGACAGTCGAAAAACTTGGAAGTGTGTATAAATGGCGATTTTGCTAGAACGCTTTTGATAAAGAAAATCCGCGTCGCGTTTCCAACTTTCTTATAAACGTGGGCAAATAAAAGTGCAACAAGAGGATTGCAAGCGCAATTAATTATCGTCGTTAGCGAAAAAGTCGCTCGGGTCTTGAGTAGCGCTTGTTTGTTCAGCTTTTTCCAATAAATCAATCGAATTCGCGAGGAACGTACCAACGTAGCGTCAGAGTGCATTTGACGATGCACTTATTGTAATTGAAAAAAAAAAAAAAAAAAAAGGAAGAAAATAAGATAAAGAGGAGAATTAGATAAAAGCTCGAAGCTAACGTACGCAAGACTTTACCTGTAAAGCAATCTGTATTATTACCGTGCAATGCAACGTTGATCGACTGCGGCGCATTAACGATTAAACAAATTATGTCATTCCGCACAGGTGTGTTGGTTCGATGCGTGCATTGAGAAAAAACATTTGTTGAAAAACGCAAAGTATGTTTCACTCAACCAAATATTTAGTTTGATACGTTCAACCACAGACATTGCTACTATGACACAAAATCTTAATTAAAAAATTTTGATATGAATGAACTGTCTTTTTTTAGTGCAACTAAATAATTGTTGAATCAAACAACTACACAAATTTAATGCAACAAAGTTTTTTTCTCAGTGTGTAAGATTTTTTTTTACATTGAAGTGAACTTGATTTAAAAAATCAAAATTTACCACACACGTACATTGTACAATGTACTACGCAAAAGGAGATCTGCTCGAAGGCACGGAGCTATAACTCGCCGAAAAATTAATGTGCGTCTCTTTATTTATAGTTATCACCACTTAAAGCATACTTCCTGGCCGCGAGTTACGATCGCGTTGAAAATTTAATGCCTCTCGCTTCTTTCCTCTCTGCGCCAGGACCATGAAAAGATCTCTTGCGTGGAGGGTGACACACAATACGCCGGAGAAAACCGTTAATCGTGTCCTTTCTTGCCACGCCAAAAGCCACTGTGTCCGCAATACACGCGTGATACAACAGTTCCCTCTTCTCTCTCTTTTTTTTTGGTTTTTTTTTCTCCAAAATTTCATCGTCTCTCTGATCCCCGACTATTAAATACGAGCAACGCGGTGGAATAATTTTTTTTTTTTTTTTTTTTTGGTGAGCTTTTCCATGATGTCATAGGTGTGTCACAGATGCGCTGTCGATGCCGCGCGCGATGCAATAATTCATTCCTCTCGCGTTCGGCCGCATATTCTGCGCGCAATGTGGGGGCGGCTCGCTCGCGTCCCGTTGAAATTACGGTGCCGCATAAATTACGGGCGAAATTACAGCGTCGCGTAAAATACGGTGGATTCTACGTGTAATTACACTGTTTTACCCTAAATGATACTAACTGACATTACGCTAAACGCGTAGTTCTGACGTCGAGTTGCGACGACGTTACCACTTACGAGAAGCGGGCTATATTAGCGGAATTACCCCTTTCCCCCCCACGCTCCGGCTTTCCGTCCGTGCCTTACGTCGACTTCGACATGTTTTACCGTTTAAGAAGAGGAACGAAGCAGAGAGTGCATATACGCGTCACGTTCGTGGCCGGAGGAACCTTGCGCCATGCGTAAAAGCACACACAGGCTCTTTGCTGGAGGCATCAGTGCCGTAGTCACGCTCGCTCTTTGTTTCGAGCGAGCACCGAGGTCGTTGTCCCAATTCTCGACTCGTATCGGTGTCGTCGTCGTCGTCGTCGTCGTTGTCGTTGTGTCGCTCGTTGTCGTCGTCGTTGCTCGTCGTCGATAGAGATAACAATGCCGCGATAACTCACGATTTAGCAGCGACGCGCCTACGGCAAGCTAATAAATTCCTATGCGGCTAGGTCAAAAGATCCACGCGGTACCGATAAAAGGTGGAAAAATTATCATTCTCTGACGTACGTATCTCCTCTCTCAGATCGGAAAGAGAGTGAAGTCATAATCTGATATTTTATGGTGAAGGTTTTTTTTTTTTTATTTATTTAGTTTGCTTCGCGAACTTTATATGTCGCTTTTATCACTGTGGCATAAATCAATTTTTTTTTCTTTAATGATGATTCTTTGTATTCTGCATTTTTTTTAAATCTATATTACGGTAAACGCATTATTTTAATCAATACTGTTTTAATTAATACTGTGTATAATGTATATATTCTGCATATCGCGAATTTGTCGCTAAATAAAATGTGTCTGCATTGAAAGTTTTTCAAGTTACGTATTTACGAGATTGCATAATTTGTTTTTACATATTGAATTCGCGTAATACGCGCGAAAATTCCATGTATTTTGCGCGTTCGATCGAGTTTAGAAAATTGAAAATGCGCGCTAGCTCAGGTGCGCATTTCTCGTAAATAATCTCCGTGCCATCTGTCTTAATAGGCGGCCTGGCCCTGAGTTTAGCGGCGGAGAAACGGGCGGATGAATGCACACCGTCGAGGTGTGTTATGCGCGCAGCTTGAATAAATAAACAATCCGGCGCTCTCTGGCCGCATTTAATATTCCGTGGGGCAACGTGCATATGCGACGACCTCGCGACCAAATGTCACGGTTTCGGACATACGTGTCATGCGGAAAATGGAAAATCGCATAAATAAATATAAATGCATCATTGATTCTCTCGCGCTTGCACACCATGCGCAGGCGACCGACGTATCGCAATATTTGAGTTTTTGATGGCTTTCCAAAAATTCTTTCCAACTGAAAAATAAATACGTGAATATCATGAATTATTAAAATTGTAATTTTTGTTTATCATTATTTAAACACATAATAATTACAACTTGCTTTGAGATTTTAAACGGGACGAGAAGTGAACCGCCTGGAGGAAATACAAACAAGCGATGCTCGTTATTACCCTCCATTGAAAAAAGCGAAAAAGCCACCCGCTTAAAGTTAGTCACGTCGCGCTCGGCGAAAAAGCTTAAAGGACGACGCTTTGTGAACATCATACGAAATTCACCTTCGGGGTTGTGTTCAAAGAGTTGGATTGGTTTCTTACCGTTTGCAAATATTAAGTGCCGGTCTTTTTCTCCGGCTCTTTGACGCTTTTACGATCGCGCCAACGATTTTTTTTTCTTTTTCGTTAAAAATGGACGAGCGAACAAAACCATCTCAGTAGAGCGCAAGAAGCGCACTTCTTTTTTACATTCACGAGACTCATTTCATACGAGAGAGATTAAAAAACGACGACATTGCTACACTTTGCTAATTCAAGCTAGATGGTCGACTGAATTTCCACACAGCGGTGCTTTAGATTGAACCACGCATACGAATTTTTTTTTCAAGTAAAAAAAAAAAAAAAAAAAAAAAAAAAAAAAAAAAAAAAAAAAAAAAAAAACTTAAAGGAGGACGAAATTTAGGCTTCTTACTCTACATGCGCAACAAAAAGTACAAGACGAAAGGAATTAGAAAGATGGCGGGGGCACGACGCTTTCCAATAATTTCTGCGCTTTGTTGTGAATTCCCTCGCGCTAATTCGTGGTATTTTCTCGCTGTATTTTATGAGCGGCTACCGGCTTTGCCTCGCAAATTGTTTCCAGGAATTCTCGTATGCTGTTAAATTACTGTACTTTCACATAATATGTATGGTGGATTCTGGCTTCTACGTGTGCCGCGCTGCGCGTTGCGCCGCACACTTTGTCCGAACTCCAGTTTTCTCATTGGGATTGTGTGTTTTGCGTTTATTTTCCGAGAGAATTTTATTTTCAAAACTATACACACATATTTTCTCTTCCAATTACGCATAAAATTCTTGTCATTATCGCGATAGAAAATGTGTATAGAATGTTGTGGAACTTAAATATGTTTTTCCTTTTTGTTTCAGCCCATTTCAACGATACCGAAACGGCCTCTGGTGAGTACTCAAAAGTATTTTATATATTTTTTTGTTTATGATCTTTGTTTTGGTGAATGTGCGATTTGATGACTTCACAAATAATTAAAAAAAAAAAAAAAATGAAAGAATATCGCGTCGCAATACGACAGACGTGTGTTTTATTCGTCTGCAGAAAAAAAAACGATTATATTGAGATGTCTGTTCGAAACCGGTTGTCTTTAACAATTTTTACGGTTTCTAAAACTGTACGGTCAGGATACATAAAGTGAAATGCTTTGGGCAAAATACAACGTCGCAATTGATTGGCGTCAAATATGCGTTTTTTTTTTATTTTATATAAAACTCGCTACCCCTTGTAAATATCAAAATAACTAAACTTTGTAAATATCGTAACTAAATAACTAAACCTCGACTAAAAAATAAAAAAACAAATTTCGCGGCGGGATATATCGGTATCTCGATACACGATATGCAAAATATTTCAACGCTTTCGATAATCTATTAACTATCACGACTACACCATGCTTATGAGTTATTTATGCAGTATTCCTGTGTGTCAGACTCGTAACATTACTCTTGAGTTGCGTTACATCATGTATAAAAAATATTTAACGTGAAAATTACGAGTTATTCTTGACGTAAAGGAATATACAGGATATCTGAAAACTTTTGATCAAGTCAAAGTGTGAGAGTAAATTGGATTAATCCGAACAGAAAAGTCATTTGCAAAATTCGCAATAGTTATTGAGTTATTAATTGATATCAAGTGACCCAATAAAAGCGTGGGAAGCGGATTCTGTGGGCGTGTGTATGATTTCAATTTGTAAAGAAAAATGTTAGAATCCTCGCTTCCCACGCTCTCATTGAATTACATTCATTAATTAAATTGCTCAATAAATATTGCGAATTTTGCAAAATAACAAATGACTGCTTTTGTTCAGATTGGCTCAATTTACCTTCACACTTCGGCTTTGATCAACAATTCCAACTAAAGCTAGTGTTTTATTACCGATGTTAAAATGCAAAGGTAATAAAATAACGAAACATGAGAGTGCGTATGAGATGTCGAACGAAAATGATTCACGATTGTAAAAAAAGTATTCTGGTGATGAGTCTCTCAAGTTCTTGCAATATAACAAAGGGTTGAATTTTTAATATGTATGATATACATATATATATAAAATATTTATGATAAAAATAAATGTTTAATTGTTGGCAACGTGTCGGCGACAAAGCCGGTGTTAATATTTGATTTGCCGGTTGCTGGGCAAGCGATGCGCATGCCCGACGTAGCTTCGACCTCTTTACGTTCCACCCTCTTAAATCTCGCCACTCTTATTCATCCCTCTCTTTTCTCCCCTTGTGGAGAACAGTTCTCGTATTTGTGTATCTGTCACTCGCTCTTAATGGACAGGATTTTTACCGGTTGGTAAACTCTCTCTCTCGCGCAAGAGTCTTTCGTATTTCATGGATGAAAGTTTATATAACGTTTGTATTCGATCTGTTTCGCGCGGACGGGTTCAACGACTTGGCGGTAGCGGTTACACTTGCGGAAAGATGATATTTTATATTTCGGATAATTTTGGCTCTGTTGCTACCGTCTGCGGTGAAGGTCGATAAACCGCGAATAATTTTGATGCAGTCGCTCGCGCTGGGAAACGGCAAGAAATACATCGTAAGTTGTCGATCAGACTTTATGATAAGCTTTGCTATTCTCGTTCGTCCTGCCTTTCGTGATAGCGCGAACTATTAGACCCGACTTCCGACGAGAGTTAAATGCGTTGCTTCTCATCGGAAACTTTTTTTTCCACATTTATAAAACGTCGAGTATCGATTAACCTTTGTATGTGAGCGACGTGGCGAATCCACCAATCGCGGTTTTTTTTTTTTTTTTTTATCTATAATGGCGATTTATTTATGTTCCATTCTTACGGCAAGAAAGAAGCTATAGACTGTGATCGCGCATAACTTTGTTTTTACCTACTTGTTCAACAGTTTTCCATACAAAATGCATTGTGGTGCATCCGTGTACCACGTTGGTCACCAACGTCATTGTACACGCACCGTAATACATACTTGCAGTGCGTTTTAGTACATATATCACGCGATTTCTCGTGTTTTAATTCAAACATTTAAATAATCCAAATATATCTGTCACAAGAGAGTGCGCGTTCAAATATATCTTTTTTACTTTTCTTGATCGAGAGGGAATTGAACATTCTTGTCTGCCAAGAAAACTGTTTTAACGGTTATTCCGTCACTTCTGAGAAACGTCGTTCAAAAGCAGATGGTCGCTTCGCGATTTCGTAACGCAGAGAGAGAGAGGAACTACCGAGTCCGAAAATAGACGACTTTGCGGGCGTGCGCGCGTCCTCGCTTTGTACGAGGAAACGAGAGGCTTGTCAGCTGATTGGCAGAGCGCCAATTTTTGGTGAATGAACCTACGGTCTCGTGCCTCGGATACACGCTCTCTTTGGTAATTTGCTCTCGTTACGGGGCCATGAAAAATATGAGACTTAAAGTTTATCGACTATCGCGAATATAATCAATTTCTGGAATATTAATTGTATTTTTTTTTTAATAACAAAAATCAACTAATTAATGAATATGATAATGTTAAACATGTAAAAAGCAGTAGTTATATAATGTGCATAAATAATAGTGAGTAATGTGCATGTCAGTTTTGCAAAAATGTCAGAATTACATATTTTGTGATGAACCAGTCTTCTTTCAAGTCTGCTAACGGCGAGTTGACTCGTCCTGACCGACTTGAAGGATTAACGCAAATGACTACCCCTAGAAACGTAGCGATTACCGCTTTGATATGCTAATAAAGGACCAGTAACGCGATCTCGATGTCATATTGTCACTCGATAGAGACGTTAGAGACGCACGGGGCCGAAAAACAACCATGCGTGTGACACGTGTGCCCAGTAACCAACACAACAGGGTTCTGGATCGCTGATTCCCCTGGGAAGATAATAAAATTTCACATGTGCGAGAATCGAAAATCATTTTCTTTGTGCGCGCTGGGAGTCCGAGGTCGTTTAACGGAACGCACACCCGGTACGAGAGCGCTACTGATAGAATCTCACGGGTCAACTCGACACTGAATACCACGAATCTTCCATACATCTCGAAATTGCAGATTGCCTTTATAACAGAAAATTGATTTACACAATATTTACGTAATATTTTAGTTAGACATATAATACGATATTTTCGCAAAAATAATTAGTTTTTTGAATTTGTTTTAAAATTTATTTTTATTTGGGAAGTTAAATTAAATTACTGTATTCTTTAGTTTTTTTTTTAGATAAAGTTAAAGAAAGAAATTAAATTTTTATTTCATTAGATTTATATGTATAAAGTAGAAATTTGTATTAAAGAACCCAAGTTCAGGTTACAGTTAAAGAGAAATTCGTCGCGCGAAATTGTCGTCGAAAGTCATTCTGTGTGCACTTTAATCCCGGGTTTACGTTTCTCTTTATTTTTGATATACGGTATCGTGTATACTCAGCCATATCTCTTATTTATTGAACAGGGAGAATGCACCGACACAATTTTCTCTGTTATCGCGCTTCCGACTTCGTATATTCTCTCGCGTTGCTTCTCTCGTTTATTTATTTGTGAGCCCCGTTAGAGTTAGCTACCGAGAACTCTATTACGCGCACGAGCGTCTCTCCGCGCCGGCTGGCTGGCCGCAATACTTCTTGGCACGTAGAGCGGGTCAGGGCTGGTGGTACGATACCACCGCGATAACCTTGCTCGATAAGCGTGGCGGCTTACGTTTCCGTTAAGTCGTGAATCCTGCCGCGAATTGAGTTATCTGCGAGACAGCATCCTATAACCGCGAATCTTCGTCTGAGAAAAAAAAGAAACTGATCCCACTTGCTTGCCTTGTACAATCTAATGTCGTATCGCGCGTAAGATTACATTACCACTACCAATTGATCAATCATCTTGATCGATTGTTGATTGATATACTACAAAACAGATTGTGATGCAATTGAATTTACGGAGCATTAGGATTATAATGTAAACACATACAATCAGGCCTCCATTTTCTGTTTTCACGATTCTAATTTTCTTTATTACAGTGGCGAAAGAGTACAAGAAGAGTATCACAGATTAGATTTTTGCGTTCTCCACTTTCTCAATTTAGATGATAATACTGTTTATTTAATGATGGCACATAAATCTCTCGTACACGAAAAAAAAATAAAAAATTGATCAAGTCTATTGAGATTTTTGTTCAGCCAACAAAAACACATTAATGTCCGGGGTTTACAGGAGATTGAGATTAAATTTCGATGTATATTACTTTGTTTGATCCACTTATGAAGTAAGCGCGGGCGCTTCCGATTTGTCCGCGCGACACTTTTTGGCACTTTTCTTGAAAATTCAAAGAGAGAGACACGGAGATTAGTTGGTATCGAAACGAGAAACGTTACACTGCGGAAAAGATGAAGCGAAGGGAGAACGATTTCCGACGTCGAAGATAGAATCGGCGGGATCATTTCCTTGAATTTAGAAAACTGTGAAAATTCACTCTCTGGATTTGCGCGTATACGGACTGGGGTCAGCTTACGACGGGTAAATTGGATTTCGCGAGAGCGTAGAACGAAGAGACAGAAATCGAATCGCGCGGGATATACAAGTCGGGGGACAACGGGAAACCGTTTCCGTTCTGAAGTACTCCCGCAGGAGCATCTTAGACCGTGTTCGTCGAGCTGTGAGAAACGACGAGCGATCGCGCGAGAGTTTCGATTCATCGTGACGCGCTTGGCCTGCTTTCAGCACGATCGAGTGACTTGCAAATTGAAATGCCGAACAGCAATAAACAAACTACCGAATCTGTTTGTGTTTATTCTTTATGTGTGTCACGCGCGAAACATTAGAAGGAAGAAAGAAGAGAAAAATGAAAAATATACAGAGCAATTAAATATTACGTTATCATCAATTTGTTGATTTATTGTTATTAGTACAGTGTAGACATAATACTGCTATCTCATAAGTTATCCTCCAACAATGCATTCAGAGAGAGTTTTTTTTTTTTGCGCCACTCGGTGCTTCGTCGCGCTTTCAGGAAATTCATATTGTGAAGTATGAATACAACCGGCACTCTCCTTCTCTTGTTTCGCTCTTTTCGAATTTAACGAACGAGAACGGAACAGGTCGCGAAGTATTCCGAGGACTGGTGATTAGCGAGGAAAGAGTTCTGAAAATTTTAATCAAGCCGAGTGGTTGGCTTGCTCCCTCTCTCTCCCTCTTCTTCTTTTTTTCTCATTTTTGTATTTGTCTTGTTGGTGTTCTTCAGCACATATTACTCTTAATTTTCCCGAAGTCTCTGTTCTCGACCGATCTCGTTTCCTTCTTCCCTAAGGACGAAGGATAATATTTGTCCCAAAATTTCCAGGTCGAGGACTGATGCTAGGGGTCGAAGATACATACAGCAAAGTATCGCGCTTACGTATCGTACACATATACTGTCACAAAGAACGTTTACTCTTGCAGGCGGGCCGGGGACTCCCGTCTCTTGAGATGCTTTAAAGTTTAAAGGGCCAGCTGGAGGGCACCAGTAAGAGGAACGCTTCACGGCCCTTTAAATCTCGGTGAAATTCTTATAAAATGTTTGAAGCGCTCGTCGACATGACCGACATATGACTTTTTAATGTTGAGTGTCACTTAATTAGAATGTAATAGGGGAGAGAAGACGGCAAAAGTTGCATTTTTTTTTGTGTTCTCTTCACTTATATCTTCAAAAGATTTATTATAGATGCTTTATTTTCTGTCGCACTAGGTAGGTACTTGCTAATTAAAAAATGACGTAAAATCACAACCTTGTGTAGAATATTTGCGAATACCTACGGTATTTCTGATCTTGGTGCGATATTTCTGTATTTGTGCGTCAAGTATCCGACACGATTAAAAAGAAGAAAACCTCTCGCGGAATTCGAGCCGCGTGGAATACCGAACCGGTGCGAGGCACCGGTACAGATCGATCGGTGCAAAACGACGTGCACATCCACCACGTCCGATCTTTTTTTGCCATCGCTGTTGTCGTCGTCGACGACGTACCGTTGCTTCTCGTGCGTGCGTGCGAGCGAGCGAACAAGGTCTGCCGGGGACAATACGCCGGTACCGGGAATATCGACGGATAATCGATATTAGTTTAGGTTGTCGACTGTCTCCGTCGTATGGAATAATGACGTCTCGTTAAAACCGCCACGAACGAGCGTGTTAAAAAGGCCATTCGTGTCGATCCGCGAAGATTTCTTTGAATAAGATACTCCTCCATTCCTTTGAGATTTTTCTCTCTTTTTCTTGTCTCTCTCTTTTTTTTTTCGTTTTGCGCGCTTTTCCATTTTCGCGTTCTCGCGTAGGGTACGGTGATGTTACACGTGCAACGACTGCGTTCTCGAGCGACAGCAATAACCGAGCACGTGTCAAAGGACGCTCTCTCGTTAACTCGCGTATTGAGATTGCTGATTCGGATTTCTCCACAATTGTCGCGATGGTAACGAGGATTTTCTGACTGTTTCTTCCTAGATATCCTTTGTCACGTTTCTCTCTCTCTCTCTCTCTGTCTCTCTCTCTCTTCGATTCTCTCCAAGCCGCTCGTCGGGGGTTGATACTCGAAAGCAACCATTTATCACTTATGCAGCATGGATGGTATCGTCGACGCAGCGATTCCGGGATAATTTATCGCGTGTTTTTGCAACGACGCGGCGCGTCGCGGCGCGGTGGCGTCTCGCCGCTTCCGCGCGCTCGAAATGAATTCCTCGTGAGCGAGCGAACGAGCGAGCTACCGTTGCCTTCGACGGCATCTTAAGTATCCTGAATTCTCTGCTGCGAGTGCCGTTCGTCTTTTCAGTCTGAACTTCCGTCTTCTTCCCCCCCCCTTCGTGCGAGACGCCGCGCCGCTGTGCTCTACTGTTTGCTCGCGGGGAACACACCGCCGATGAGAATCCCCGAGGCATTGGTCTCGCCGCCGTTGGCTTTCAACTCCCGCTGCTTCGAGCGAGGAGGAGTTGGCGCGCGATGAGCACGTCTCAAACGCGCGTCGCAATTTCGAGATTAGCGACGCGAAAAACGCCGGCTTTTGTTTCTCGCCTGCTCTCCGCGTCTTTTTTCTACGTTGTGTGTAGTCGGTCTTCATCATTCCGCACCATCCATCGAGATCGGTGCACTTTCACCATCACCTTGTCTCGCGAAACCCCGAGGCAAACCCATCCCCAGCCGGTACATAAGTCAGTGTACAATACATTTCTCTTTTGTACGAATAGTCGCGTCCGGTGAATCACGCTTTCAGGAGAAGTACTCCCCGGCGGGGAAGAGCGAGAGGTACTCTCGCTAGAATTCTGACAATGTACTTCGCCGATGCTTGACATTTTTTTCCTTGTTTCTTTTCTTTTTCGCCAGTCGGCCCTTGGGCACGCAGGGATGTTTTAGATCCGAGACGAACTCTAACGACGAGAAAAATTCACGAGAGATCGTAAATATGAATTATTCTTTCTCTGGTAGCAGCAATCTTTTCATATCTCTTGTATTGTGATAGAAAGTATCTCTCGTCAGAGAAACAAATTCTAAAGATTCTAATAAATACATGCATTAAAAAAAAAAAAAAAAAAAAAAAAAAAACTAGAGCTGAAGATTGTGGATTGATCCTCGGATAAAGTGTGTGTATCATTTTCTTTCTTTTATTTTTTAGTAAGAAAAACTTGTCTCTATAGAAAATAGATTTTTCTAAAATAGATTTTTCTCTCCATTTGATTTTATCTGCTGTTGCTCAAAGTTTGAAAAATAACCACCACTGAAATCTTAAATAAATTCCCGACGTCTCTCAACCGATTCGATTCGCGTCCGGAAAGGAAATGGGTCGCGATAGCGTTTCACATATATATATAGATATGTAAGGAGGATGGAGGCGCGTCTGCGCTGCTTTGCATACTGAATCTTCTGTGACGGCCACGTTGTTACGTGAGTAACGACTTTTCGTCTACCGCGGTAACAAGATAGCAGCCGCGTCGTACGGGTGGCGGCGTTGGCGCCGGCCGGGTAAGAAGATAACTTCGTTTCCTAGCTGGGAACCGAATCGACCGGAATAATTAATAATTAACGCCGGGGCGTGACCCGGCCCCTCTGTCTGCCTTATACTAGTTCCGCAGTGGTGAATGTCGCCATCATCTTGCCACTGAACTCGTAAAGTATCGTTTCCACGATGTACAGAAACGCCGAATTTGATTTCTCCTATGTGATTTCCGACATTTTTCCCGAAATTCTGTTTTTTCTCAATTACAAATATTGTAGATGAAATTAAAAAGTTATCGTGACATAAAATCATTTGATTGCGTGAAGAGGAAATAAGATTAATTCGTTAGGAGAAAAACTTAATTTGAATATATCTCAAATAAATATGATTTATACCGAAAAGTCTAATGTTAAACGTCGTGAGATGCAATCGAGGATAATATTTTTTAATCTGATTAGCTAACTGATAAGATTATTTATTTGAAATAATCTTAATTGAAAACGGCTGTAGGTTAATGTTTCGTATAAAATCTGTGGCAAACATAATATCAAATGTTTTTGGAGCACACATCGGAATTAATTTTATTTAAAGTTAAATAATTTCGAAAATTTACACGAAATAATCAGATTTCATCGGTTCTCTCATATTTATTTATTATTAGCGTAATTGTATATAATGACAATCCGCTTAATCGCTGTGATTTATTTACCGCATCATTTGTCTGTCCCGAGGGGGGTCTCTTGTAACCGTATTACATTAAATATTTACCTGAAATTGCGCGCGGTCACAAAAAAATTACTCGAAATTTTATTTTTATTGCTTGTCGTTACTTTTTCTCGCAGCCGGATATATCGTTTCAGATATTACCTAATCCTGTCGATCATATCGAAAATTTCTTGTCTTGTTTTCCGAGACAGTTGTCACGACTCATTTCAACGTTGTTGATGACTGAACCTACCACTTGACAAACCACACGCGGTTCAAGAACTTGGTCGGAATGTTGTTTCTACCGCATTATTTCCGACTTTGTATCATTTACATTCGTTTATTACTGAAAAGGACGAGGTTAATAAGCTGCTGCGACAAGTCGGACAAACTAAATAGAGACGGGATTTAGTAGGATTTGATCGTTGAAAGACGCGATGATGAGCATCGTTAAGAACTTTGCGACGTCTCGACAAAAATAGTCGGTGTACGTTATTAGACACAATGTAAATGCAACGAACGTTGAAACATTATTTGTGCAAGCGAGCAGAAATATGTACAGCATAAGATATATACATATGTATGTACTCTCTCTCGCGAGACAGATTATGTAACGTCAATATATGTATGTGGAAATTTTCGGTCGCCTCTGCACCTTTTTTTTTTCGCCAACGCGCTCTTTTCTCCGCTAAAATTCCGCAAAGAACATCAAAGGGCAGCGAGTGAATGACGTCGGCTGGGGATATAATGGTCGTGAAAAGCGTGCGTGATCGCGCTCAAAAGAATTCCGCAACCGCGCGCCGAGGTGTGTCAGCCCGATCGGATTTCGGTTACTGCCTCCTTTCTCGTGCTTGCCAGACGCGAAGTATGAAAAGCTTCTGCCCTCTCGCGAGATGACCGTCGTCGCGACTTTTGACGTCTCGTAGAAATATAGATGGAAGAGCTTTAAAAAAACGCCGGATATTAAACTACTTTGCTGATCTCTCACGTGTAGTAATCTCCGTAATGAATCGGAGATGAACGGCAACGGTTTTTTTTTTTTTTTTAAAGACTCAAAGCTTTGATAATCTTCAGAAACCAGTATTCGTAAACTGGTAAGAGTATCATCGGGATATAATTAAGCAGAAAGGACATGAAAGAAACTTTCATCTCTTTCAACTTCAACTTCAAGCAATTAATCGAAAAACAATTAAAGTTTTTTTAAGGTGAATATTTGCAAATTTAAGATGGTTGCTACGACTAAAAATTATTTGTGCACTTATCTAATGTAACGTGCGGTTTGTAATCGTGAAGTCAATTTTAATTTCTTCTCGCGTGTAGTTGCGCGCGATTTCTCATTACCGTCGCGATCGGCATCAAAAGTCCAGGTTTGCGTTGCGTAATACTAATTTTTCAGTGGAAGGCTCGCGAGATCATTATGCTGGTAGCCGCGGGATCTCGACGAGTGTAATGTAGTAATAATGCGCCGGTAACTTTCCGCTCGACCTTCCGGCGTAGCACACGAAACGTTTCGTCAGAGACTGTGGCGTGAACATTGTTGCAAAACGACGATTTGCATGAGAACCAGCGTAAAAGAGCATTTTGTTTCGAGCCAAATCTGCAACACTCTCAACGTTATGTCTTAAGAGTGTTGATGTTCGGAAGAAATTATGACAGCAAATGTGCCAATTTTATTGACACTACCAGTACGCAAATAACGTACTGGTATTTATTTCTGTAATGTTGGAGCAGTATATATGTGCCCGTTAAAATCCAATAACTTTTATAAATTATTTGTTACTAGACCAACTAACGAGTTAAAAAAAAATTTTAGATAACATAAAGATTTAAAGAAATGAATAACATAAATAACGTAAAGCCTTCAAGAGACTTAGCACGCAAGAACGCATTTTCGGAGATGTCGTCGTTCTGTCGTTAATAAGACACGACTCCGTACTGTGTTGTGTCGCGAACGAGACTGTAGATTCTGTCGGAATGACACTTTGTGTCGTCCATCGCGCGATCGCTGGCCAGAGGCGGAGGCCATCGGAGACCAATAAATCGCGCGCGGATATCGATCTTTATTACAACAGAAAATAGAACGGCGAAACGCGAAAACGGGAGGGTATACGGGAGGGTTCGCCGATAGTTTATCCTTTCTCATTTATCGCGTCGACTGTCGAATTTGCTTCGCGCGTCGATTCGACGCGGAAAATTCGACGAGCGATCGCAGGAAACAGGCCCCACTCGTTTGCTGCGCTATTAAAGTTTGCAGTTTCCTCGCGTCGAGAGTTAATCATTATACACACGCTCGTTGTACAGTAAAATTTATGATTTTGTAAAATTGTGTGAAATCGTTTATACCGAATTTGACTGAATGCATTTAGTGCGCACTTGCGCGTCGTTAAACTATTACATCGTGAAAATTGACAAAAGCGTTTGGTACATAAATGACAATAAATTACATAGTATACATAAATGAGTTAAAACCGCGGGATGTTTGGTACAATTTATCATGTTGTTTGTTAATAAAATTATATGTATATATATAATTGGCCATTTCGCTAATTAAATTGCTTATACCTCGTTTTTGCATTTAGATATAGATTGTTGCCGCAACGTGTGTAGGTTTTAATTCAACAGCATCCATACTGCCGCGTTGCGTGTTCGATCAAATCATATTCATTAAATTTAATTGTTAAGTGATCACAATGATGCGGCATGAAACAAGTTTTTCAATGCAAAATCAAAATGGTTCGTTTAAAGATGGATACGGCATTATTTTATACTTCAGCCTGAATCACATCATCACAGCGAACAGTTTGGGATAACGCGTTAACTGCATATGTAAAGCAATGCCTTCTCGCTCGAGACGCGAGACTAAAGCGAATTAAAAGTTTACTATTGCGCGTCGTCTTATTTTAGCTTTCGAAATGATTCAGTGAGCAAGTTAATGTATTCGGTTGTTGAGCAAGTTACCGCCATTCGGAGGCCGATGTAACTCGAACCATAGGTATACCGAACGCAGAATATGCAGTTTGGAAGGCCGCGCGTGATGCATGGCAACCGACAATCGTAAGTGTCAGTCGATTCGACTGTTGCCGGTTCGCTAATTTATGCGTCAATTAGATTATCGCGCTTAATCGGCAACGTGTCGCTAATAAAACCGTAGTAATATGCAGTCCGACGCGTGACGTGCAAAAAAAAAGTATCCGGAAAGAGAAGCTTGCCGAACCAGAACCGCGTTCGGGACAGGAAATAAAAAATATGCGTGACAGCGCGGTTGTCCGATTATAGATTGGAACCAATAACCATCTACCATTTTCTATCTCTCCTCGCGATCGTTTATCTCGACTTCGTGTAAATAGCGTCACGTATAATTTCGTATTCCGCTTGGCAACCGACGGTTTCGCGTAAAAACGATTCTGACTTTCCTTAAATCACTAACGTCTTCGTCATTCTTCACCTTCGAACTTTCACCATCGGGTTTTCCGCACGCTCGCGAGAAGAAGGAACCGAGGATATCTTCACGTCAATATTAATTTGCCCGCGTTAAACTTCGCGTTATTCGTTATACTTCCGATATTCTTTCTATCTGCTTTCCATCCAACTGTCTGCACACCGTGTAAAGTTTCTATTTCGAGAATGCATATTGCCTGTTTTCTTTTGTGAATCTTTTACGTGGATTTCTGATAAATAATGTAATTTTTTTTTTTAGAAATATTTTTCTCGCCATTTTTTTGAGAATACAATAATGTCAATACATTTATTTACAAGACACTTTTTGTGTGTGTGTATTAACTTTTTTATATCTTTCTGAACGGTTGAATTTAGAACGTACTCGCTTCAGAGATCGATTTGGGTACCTGTAGGTGCGCAGGTGACGACCCACAGCTTTTATCGTTCTGTTTCTGTTGTAACACGTGTTTGCGCGAGCGAGAGCAAGCAGGCGACCGACTCCGGGTCTAGAGCGCCGTCATGTGCCGTATTGTTTTAGCGCTCATTCGAGTTTACTGGGTTAGGATATCTGGAGTGGAATGTTCGCTCCTTGGCCCAGAGCCAAAAAGTGCGGGTTTCCCGGGCGCGTAACCACTGCTTTTAGTACCGCGGGCTGAAATACGCGGGAGAGAGCTCGAGATTATTTTCCCCGCCGCACAGCCTTTCCCTTTCCGTTTCATCCGATTTCCTCCTCGCCTCTCCTCGAGTCCCGCTCTATTCTGCCCGCTCTCCCATTACGTACAGCCGGAGAGGCCGCTCTTCTCCTTAATAAAATAGTAAACCTTGTTGGAACAACACGTGACGGCCGACCAACCGTTTGCATGCGATTTCGACCCCAGAAACGATCTGTGAAAAGGTGTTTAAAGATCAGTCCGAATCCGCTTTAAGTCTTCTTTTTGCTCTTCTACGGCGATTAAAAGATTTAGACACTTTTTATTGTTGGAACGCTTTTGGGAAATGTTTATAGACTTTTTTTCTCTCTCATCAATTTTTCATCAAAAGGTTAGTAATAATATAATTCCTCCTAAAATGTGTATAAATTTCGACACATTTTACAGGTTATTGTACATTTATGAACTATTTTCTCAATTGAAAAAAACCGATAGATTCATTTATAATTGAAAAAATATTTTGCATGCAATAGAGATATATATATATATATATATATATATATATATATATATATATATATATATATGGTTTTGCATTTGTTTTTTGGGGGGAAATTTCGCTAATTATATTTTATAGAAAAAAAAAACAGAAATGAACGATTTATTATATAATATTTAGTGGGAAACGGATATATCGGACAGCCAAGAGTTAAGCGATGGCTTTTTGTACCGTCCATTCCGCTGAAAGAATACCTTTAATCGAGTCTCAGCGCAAAATGAAAGAGACTCACTTCTTTCGCTCGAATACGCTCGCGTAATGAAGCACCCGCCGCAACAATGGCGGGATGACGACTGCAACTGCAAAAGTTCTTTTTCGCAAGCTCGCCCTCGAAGCTCCTTTTCCCGCGACAAAAGTATTTCCTGAAAATCGCCACGTCGCTTTTTCGCGCAACGGGCACTCGTCGCTTTTGAGCACGAACACGTAGCCCGTTCGTGGTTCAAAGGACTTTAGACTGGAACGCGAGAAGACGGAAAAGAAAGTGAGAAAACAGTTCGCGAGACGTTTGTAAAGTGCATGTATGTTAGTGACAACTTGTCAAGGAAAACTCCGTAGTGTTAGTTAAAAAAAACACTTATCTGAGAAACATAATGATATAATATACGTGTACTTGCGTCACAAATTGTTTTTCAATCATAAAAAACACTCTTGAGATATTAAAACTTTGTATTAACCTTGTACGTGGTAAAACTATACAACCGTAATTGTGTCGCGTATAAATCAAACGCATATGACGATAAAAACTGACGTTATTTAAAAACGTCGATAGTTCTGTTACGCGTTTCGTCTTATATTTCCCGACCGGAAGTACGCGCTTTCGCGGATGCCGAATTGTCACAACATTCGGCAAGTTTGACGAATCACGTCATCATTGAAAATGTCGATGAAGAGGCAAAAAACTGATGATGTGACAAAGAAGACAAAAACACCGACAAACGTGACCATCAGAAACGCGTAAAAGAAACGAAACGTTATGTAAAGAAACAAAACAAAATGTGGAAACAAAAAAATAAAAAAAGATAAAGAATCCAAGTTATAAAGAACCTTCGTTTTGTGATTTTTTTATATCTTCTGATGTTTCATCAGATATGATAAATTACGCGTCGACCGACTTCGTCGATCTCTCGCAGCAATAATCGCTGCGTTATGCTCGCGCGACGAGAAACGCGAGTGATCAAAATCCAACGGTCTTACAAAGTTGTAAGAAAATCGTAACTCTCGGTTGATTAATAATACGTGTACAGTTTATATAAATAACGACGATACATATCCATAGTCATCTCGAGAGACAGTAATATAGCAGTAACACTAACTTACATGACGAAACGGAATATCCGTCGCCCATTGCCGCGCGCACACGTTTTGTTCGGTTTGTCCGCGTTCGTTCGCGTGGCAAATTTATTGCCGAAAATAAACTGCGCGTTGTCTACGGGTGCCAACTAGTGCCATATGGTACTAGTGAACTGGAAAGAGTTAATAACGAAACGCACGCGTGACTACGACCAATGTGAGACGACGCGCTCGTGATACACGTCAAACTAACGGCCATGCCGCTCTGCAAAGTTGGCTCGTAAATTCCGACACGCGGCATGCACGACGTTTCATATTCGAAATGATAGGATACGCTGCAAACCTCCTCGTCCGCGCGCGCGCGCGCGCTTATATACGGCAATAATATCGAGAAAACTTATTCGATGTTGTTCGATGAGAAGTTATGAGAGTCCACTTCGCGGTGAATTATCTTTGCTGTTGCCGCCGCGCACACTTTGGAAAATGCTGTACGTATACGAGTTTTCTTTTCATTGATATTTGCACGTGAAGTTTTTTATCGCCCCAATAAAAATTGTTGCCGAAAGAACTTGTTGAGTTGAAAGAAAAGACGTCGAGACGTTTTTCTCTTTCTCTTGCGAATGTAAAAAAGACGCGTCTCCAGAGATCTCGCTCGCACATACAGTGGCACTTTTTTAAAGAGTTTTTGTTTCAAGCGAAGAGAAAAATAAAATACGAGGTTTTCTCATTGGAGTTTTTTTCGAACTCGATTCGAATGCTTTTACGGGGAGATTTTCGATCTGCACAAAATTGCCTCTCGCACGTAATGCAACGCGAGTTGTGGACGGCCTTGCGCGCACCGCACACGCGGGTACGACAAGAGAATTTTCCTCCGGGCGTTGCTGTTAATCGGAACAACGCGCGATCCCGCGCGGGAATTGATCGGCATAAAATGCGCTCTGTCGCGCGGGAGAAGAGAGAGAGAGAGAGAGAGAAAGAGAGTGCACGGGGTAAGAGACACCGGTAAATGCGGAGGTGGTTGGATATCGGCGAAAAATACATCGTGGATCACCGCGAACGAGCGGCGCGGCGCGATTAACGAGCGCGCGTTACACCGAAAGTCCATTTCGTCGATATTTTCGCAATTACATACAACGTAGATGGGAACGGGGGCGAGGACGGAAAGGGAGGGTAACCCCGCGGTGAAATTTAGCGTGTCGCGTAACAATTATACAGACGCGTTGTAATCGCGCTCGTGTAGTCGCGCGAGCAGCCGGACACCGGGCGAAGATAAGCGCTTTCGTTACGCAACTGCGACTCGCGCGCGTGTAACGATGCAACATTAACGCGAATTACGATCACGCTTGTCCGTGGTTATTTCTGACGTATTATAAATCTTATGCACAACAACGCGATCGAATTTCGCACGTCATCTTCGGTTGTACACGTCTCGTCGTACGATGGGCATTAATTACGATATGTGTATTTATGAAAGAAACGCATTAGACAAGTTGAAAAGTTGACAAATGATTTATCACCTCTACGTTATTGCAAATTAATTATTATTTATTCGCGTATTTATTTTTCATTCCCACGCTGATTTGTATTTCGAGATATTATATAAATATGACAGTGACGCACAGAAAGAGAGCGAAATTCCCGACCGAGGGAAATGATGTGCAGGTGGACGAGAGAGCGTCGACGCGAGAGCGCACAAAGCGGGAGGAACAAATAGCAGAAAAAAGAGAAAAAAGGCGCAGAAAAAAAAGTGCACCGCTCGCGTGTGTCGTAACGTACTAATTCCGGAGCGCGCAAGCTTCGCGACAAGTGCGTTTCGATCTATGTATAGCGATGATGTACACGCCACCGGTGGCCTAATCACCGTCGTCTCTCCCCTCGCTCGTTTCCCTCTTTTCCGTCGTTCCGCGATTTCCCTTCTCCATCGTATCCGCTCGTCTAGAGAGAGAGAAAGAGAGAGAGAAAGAGAGAAAATCCCTCTCTCTAGTTTCGCGCTCTATCGCGCTCATGTGTACGGACACGTGAGTTGCGCCGCGACTCACACACACACACATATCGCGCATTACCCAGCTGTCTCGCGCGTAGATAGAATGCTCGCTCGCGCGAGCAAGCCGTCAACTTCTGCCTGACAGACAGTTCGGCGACACGCCGATATCTCGCGACGATGACGCATGCATGTGTGTGCGTTTTCTCTTGCCCGTTGCCACACGACTCGGAACAAGATAGCGAACGATTGGCTCGGTCTAACGCGCGTTCGTTTTGCATCAGCGATAAAAATACATGTACGTGCGCAGTCACGCCACTACGGGGAATACAATTAACCCATTGGCCATTGCGGGGGGGTGTATAACGTACAATTCGATCGACCACATTGATTTCTATCGTTATAAGCTTTTATTAACAAGCGAGAAGATTTCTGATCAGATTACGGTCGGTCGGACTATTCTCCAACTTCGCACACTCTTGAAAAACATTTTCCTATGACTGTAACAGCGATTGTGTGTCGCTCGCGTTCCGTTTGCAGTCTCGTTGTTATTTATCGATAAATGGACTTTGTGGAGTTCAATTTGCATTCACGTTGAGAAGAGAAAATGTGTGCGAACGGAGGAAAAAGAATTTATTTCTACGCGTGCACAAAGCGCGCTCGACAGTTCGCGAATCGGTTGGCATCAACACTGCCTGAGGAAAAGCTGTTTGCTTAGTGCGGCAAATAAATTCGCGAATGCTCTTTGCGAAGTTTCCGAGTCATCAGTTAAGGTCCATTTTCTCGTGACATTAAGTGTCTCGACATTTGTGGTTACGACAGTGCTACTATTAGTCTTCATTATATTGTTGTATATAACGCGACCTCGCGACGTATGGCAGTCGTAGCGACGAATGTCGCTCTACAATACGCGAGAAAATCAGTTCTGTGAAGTTTAAACGGGCTTTGTCTTGCCGCGAATACGGATGCTGAAATAGCAATGGCTCGGAATATAGTTGAAAGCACGTGTGTTTTTCGGAAGAACGCGCGAAGAGCAATCGTAATACATCGATGTGTTGCGAAAAATTTAATATTCAATTTTTTTCACGTTGCATCATTTCTCTTTCTCGTAATTAATTAAAGTTTAATTTCCATCTGTGTATTGGCATTTATTACAGTTATTTTGTATAACAGTATACGCGACTAATCTCACTCAATCAAGTTTTTTGTCACTAAAAACAAAAAAGTTACGCAGGTGTGTGACGACTATAGTAGATAGACGCTCGGCGTCGCAGCTTGAACGCGATTCTTCGGGCGTATCGATCGTGTGTATCGGAATATCGGAAATGTTAACATTAACATATTTACGGAAAACTCGCCTAACGAGAACTGCGCTCGGAGGTTGCAAAAACGAAATCACGTACGAGACGACGACGACGACGGAGACGAGTCGCGCGTATCGAACTCTTTTCGAAACGACGAAAGTTCTCGCTCCAAGTCCCCCGGTCGTCAACGGCAGCCGCGTTCTCTCGGCAAGTCGGAAATTTCTTTGGCAGGCACGTAGGAAATATCGTCCAATTCCTATAGAGAGAAGCCGACGACGAAAAACTTTCCGCCAATGTTTTTCGATTTGACGTATGTAGGTGCAATGCGTCATCGCGCAGTGTCTTATCATTTTTTTTTATGTATAAAATTGGAACGGTTTTTTAATCTCTAACTTATCCAGTCGTGAATCATCATGTGACGCGATCACAAATCCGACAACTCTTTTATTCTTCCGATTGTCGGCGATTCATTTGTCATTTATTGGTTATTGTGCGCCGACGGAATGTGAATTGTCGTCGGTAACCGGGATTTTCCGGAAAATCCGAATTTTGGAAAGGCGAACTATGGCGGGATATGGATTCGCCGAGTCATTCAATTGTGCGAATGTGCGACGAACGGAACCCGGGCGTGTAACAAGCACGAGCAAACGATCTATAATCTGTCGATAAATCGAGTCCGCGCGCATTTCATTAACGCGCCGCCCGTTCCCGGTCTCGTATTTCGACCAATATTCGGGCGGTACAATATTTCGAGCTGTCCGTCGGTCGGTCGGCAACCGCGGCAACTACGAAGCGCTCATTATTCTCGACAATGAAATCCTATAGAATCGACTCGTCTCGTTACTCGTCCTGGTTAACTGACGCTAATTACGATTCCGGTCTCTCTCTCTCTCTCTCTCTCTCTCTCTCTCTCTCTCTCTCTCTCTCTCTCTCTCTCTCTCTCTGCGCTGGATGCACGGTACGAACGCCGCTAGCGTGTCCGTATGTTTATGGATAATCAATCCCACCGTCTTCCATTTGCTTTCAACCAACCGACCGCCCTCTTCCGTCTCTCGCTTTTTTTCCTTTCACTTTTACAAATACACACTCCGATGTAGGTGTGCGATCGCTATGTTGCATCGTCTATAACAAAATGTGTTTCGTTATATTGCGGGACCCATCCATATTTCAGCGTGAATCTTCGCAATTAAATTCACCCCTGAGATTCTCAGAGGTTTCGAAATTGAATCGCGTTATCAAGAAATCGTATTCCGCGGATGAGATCGATTCGCGTTTTTCGTGCGGACGCGTTTTAGGTGGTGTATACGTATGTATATATCATTGGAGCGCGCCGATGCAAGTTAAGTATTCTCTAAGATTCGATTGGCGGGAGAACGAGATAGAGAAAGAGAGAGAGAGAGAGTTCGGAAACTTCGGATATCGATTTCGCAAAGCTGCGAAAAGGTAGGTATTTACGCGGGCACCGATACTTTCCACGGAGAAAGGAGGAAAAGAGATGCAGTCTGTATGTACTTTGGGACGATTCGGCAGGCGGTAGCGGGGAGGGCAATGAAGATAGAATCCGATCGAACACACACAGAAAACGCGCGGATCCTGTGTGTGCCGTAGCTTGTTGCTAAGGAGAGCAGGAGGAAGCGGTGTCGCCGCCCGTTCGGTAGTGGAGGACACGATGTCTGTGTAGCCCGGAGTTGCGCGAAAGCGGGTGGCTGACAGCACACAGGGGTAAGGGAACGAGGAGGATCGTCGGCGTTTCTCTGAGGCTCGCTCTCAGTTGGTTCAGTGGGACATATCGATCCAGCGAGCGGGGTGAACCCCCACGGTGGTAGAAGCGGAGGGAGGTAGGAGAGAGTCGACTAACCCAACCATCCAAACCACCCAGTCGACGAACCATCCAGAGCAAGCATGCGTGGTTTCCCCTTCTCGCTGCTTTCCACCCTACGCTGTCCCTTCACCGCCAACACGGCGTTCACCCCCTGGTGCCCTCGAGAGAAGGGTAAGAGAGGACTAGCTGAGGAGGAGGAGGAAAAAGGGGGAGAACCTCCCGGTCGGGCCTCCCCTTTGTACCAGAGCGGCTCTATTCTGGACAAAGAAGTATCGCGCTCTTCGACGGAAGGAAGACGAAGGGATAAACTGCGTGAACAAAGAAACCGCACTTTTTTGTTCGTTTCAATTAAATCTTCATTGATGTACTTGGCGTCGAAGTGTTTCCGCGATACTCTCACTCTTTTTTCTCTCTCTCTTTCTCTGTCTCTCACACGCGTGTGGGAGAAATTGTTTGTTCGAGGACAACTTCACTTCTCGTACCTTCACGAACACGATTGTTCTGAAATTCTTGTCTCGCGTCAACGTCGAACGCGATCCGCATATTAATCTTCCCAAGTACATCGCCTTGTGTCGCAACAGATTCTCGCAACATTTTCGAATTAATAACAATGCGCTGTGTGGCACATTCGCACGCGACACAACGGGCGAGCAACTTCTCGTGAATGCGACCGTTAACGACCGATCGAAGAACTGAAACAACTTTTCGTCAAATATCAATTTAACCGTTAACATATCAATTGTGAACTTGACGCGTGATAAAAGAAATCGGAAAATGACACGCCGCGAGTATTTTTATTTTATCAACAGAAGCCCGTCCCAAGCGAGAAAGAGCGAAAAGCTTAGCGAGCACACGGGCGAGAGGATGCTATCGATTTTGCGAGTCGCTACGTAAGATATCAAGGTTCCGCGGTTCGGCTCGGCGCTGCGCGTATCTCGATGTGGAGTTTCCCCTTTAGCGAGATCAGCGAGACCGCCACGGTGTCTTGGCGTGCGACGGCTCTTCCTCGTCCCTGTGATTTATAGCAACCTTCGTGATCACGATAGTTACGGCTCTGGTGGTAGTGGTGGGTGGTAGGTTGGCGGTATTCTCGTTCGTACTCTCTCCCTCTCTCGGCCCCGATAAAACGCATACACACAGTGTCTCTGGTTCTTCGCATTTCTACGCGCTGGAATGTATTGTATACGGGGGGAGGGGGGGGAGGGTTGGTTTTGCTCGGAAGTTTTTGGTATTTACGTAATTTAAAATCATATATCGCGCAAAAAATTTAACGTAATAAATTTTTATAGCGACTATAAATTCTCTACGCAAATCGATATTCCTAAAAATGTACGGGCGATATGAAAAATTTGCGAAAATCTCTGGAGAAATTCAAACTTTCCAAGTATCATTTCGCGTGGCTTCGTAGCGTTTCGAATATCTTTGTAATTAAAATATTTGAGTCGGAGAATTCTCGCGTGAAGTAAATTTCACTTTAGCGATGAACGAAGAGTTTCTTCATTTACTCATCAAATCATGATCAGAATCTTAATCTCACGCTCGAAAACTATTTGATATCTTGATGCAAAGGATTGTGACGTTCTCAAGTTAGAAATGGTATTTTGAAAGTACACGCGCAGAGAAATCTGAGGAACACCCTGTAGAAAGTGTGGAGGAAAATCGCGAGCCATATACCACACGGTCGTGCTTATGCACGCATCTTTGCATATAACCACGATTCGCCGTCTCTCGCTGTAATTCTTAATAAAGCTTTACGACCCCTGTGGAGATGTAAATTACTTGTCACCGCGACTCGATTAATACTAGCGCAATGTTAGTGCGGTACGATCATAAAGAGCTTCGGGATCTTTGAAATGCGTTTTTTAATATTTTTTTCATGTTGAAAAAAAAAATTAGAGGAGCGACACATAGTGTTCATGTAAGCAAAAGAATGTCGTAATCCATGCAAATATTACACGTGCGAATATTAATACTATTACTTGTTTTTTTGAAAAAGAAATTTCCGCAGGAATGGATTTAATATTTAACATGTTTAAAAACCATGTACTTGTACGTAATCGATTTATCTTAGAACGCAATTATATCTATATTTGTCTCTCTGTTGCATGAGAGCAGTTGACGTCATCGCCGCTCTATTAGTCATAAACTTTGCTATTGTTGCCGTAATCTGATAAGAGACGAAACTGCGAACATGCTCGTTATACTACGGCGATAAATTAGCACGCGAATAAGCGCGATTTATTATTCTATGTGTGACGCGATAACATCATTGGAAAAGTATAGAAAACGCGTCTTTGTTTGTTTTCCGTCTGCAAACAACTTATTACATGAACACCAATATATTAATATTGCAAACACATACAAAAAAAACATTGACGTAACAAATACGTATGTACATAAGCAATGAGACAAAGTTATATACGGAAGGAAGATTTTGTGTGCACGTGAAAATATATTCTCGATGCACAACGAAGTGCGTATTTTACGACTTGGTGAAGAAGAAACATAGAAGCGCCTGCGAAAATTCTTCGTGCATTTTATGTATGTACCTATGTTATGTATGTCCGCGTCCGTGGTTTTTTCCTTTATCCGGAAGCGAGAAATTTTACGAGTCTCAGCGTTGGGACGACGTGGACATTCATGGTAGCGTGATGTAATCTCGCAGCAGTAAGCACAAAAAAGATTTTACAACATTATTGTCGATGGACAAAACTCGATTGGGAAAGGAAGAGGATGAATAGTGATATAAGTCGAAACGACTTCTTCTCTCTCTCTCTCTCTCTTTCTTATTCGTTTTTTATTATCGAGAACTACATCCGAAAGACATCGCGTCGCCTTTTTAGCTCGATAATCGCCGGACGCTTTTCGCAAACGAGCGCGAAATTAGAATGAGTTTTTTTTTCTCGGCGTACTAAATTTAAGAGAGAGTTAGCGTAATTCGCGATCGCGTGATGTACCATCGGGAAATATATACGTCCGCGTGCCAAGATCGCGCGAGCAAACGAGAGAAATTTGAGAGAGGAAGCGGGAAAGCGCGAAGAGAATGATAGCACTTGGAAATATCCCAGGCCTTCTCTTTAAATAACGCACTTCCTTCCTCGCGTGTCACTGGGTTACCGTGTTTTCCCCCGCAAAAGCCGCGGAAGAAAAAGTTTTCGTCGTGAATCCCGCCACCCTTGCTTCCATCTCTCTTTCTTTTCCCGCTCGTTTTCCTCCCTCTCCCCTGGAGGAAACTTGTCGTACGTTCTCCGGCCTATAACGGATTTATCCGGTCGCACGGACATTGGATGACGCGGAAAAGAGAAGTCGAAAGCTTCGGGAAAGAAACGACGAGGGCAAGAAACACCGGAAAGGAATCGGAAGGAGAACAAAGTCGTCGAACCGAGTGGGAAGAATTATATCACACCTAAATCATGCGTGACGCTGGCGCAAGGCCGTTCTATTTCACCGGCACGTTTTATGGGGTTGACGGGAGGGAGAATGAGATGAGAGCAGTGCAGCGAGGAATGAGGTCCTCCCTCATCGTGGATACTACCCTCTTTCTCCTTCTCACTGTTCCTTTCTCGCACCCCGAGCAAGAGCGAGCGCGCCCTCTCTTTCTTTCGTGGCGAGTCAATACGGAAAATAAAAGGAAAATCCATACCCGGGGCCAGAGCGACGCAGGTTTTTCCCTCCGACGTCGTCGTCGTCGTCGTCGTCGCCGTCGAAACGATAAAGCAGCGATCCTTTGATAAAGCAGCGATGCATGCAGATAGCTTATACGAAAGAAACGCGCTCAATAAAAACGGTAACAATGGCCCGGGTGCGAGATGGCACGGCTGGGAGGTTGAAAAACGAGGCGAAGGGGATCGCTTTCTCGCTCGCGATGATGGGACAAAGAAAGGAATTTGCGGGAAGAAGTTTGTTTGCTTGTATAAGAGCGCTGCAACGTCTGTTCGTTTATTTTCTCGTTATTTTATTTATCTGTTTTACTCGAGGTTATAATATTTTTTTGAACGGTCTATATATTGGTGGTTGGAACAGTTTTCTCAGGGAGTTACTTTCGTGTGCATCGAATTTTTAAACACTATGTTGTATGAATAAATTTCTTTGAATATATCATAACAAACCTTCTGTAAATTACACGTTAGAAAGAGCGTGGCGTCACTTAATTTTCTACTCTTTCAAAAAGGACGAAGCGAAAATCACTCCTTGCCGTCCGAAAACCGCTCGTCTCATTCGCGTTTCAACACGGTACAATTTTCTCCCTATTCTTCTGCCCGCCAAAGTAACGCTCTGTTGTTCCCAAGCGCGCCTCGAAATTTAACTAAACCTTTTCTCCATCTTCTCTTTTCACCATCTCGCAAGTCTTTCTTTTTAGTTTTTTATTTTAGAGGAAAGAGAGAGAAAGAGAGAGATATGCTGCTTGTAAAATTTTTAAAAGTATCTTCACAACCGGAATTTGTCTCCCGCCAAATCGCTCTCTTTTGTCCCCCTGCACTTTTGTCTTCTTTCATCTTTCTCTTTTTCTCTTTCTCTCTCCTTGTCCCATCGCGAGGATGACGCGATCATCGGCGGAGCCAACGCCAGACGTCCAAGGAAAATCACGATAATCCCCCCCAGTCGTTCGTAAAATTTGGCGCGCTCGTAAAACCGAGAGAGATACTAGTTACGAGCGCAGGGCGGCGAGAAGGGAAGATGATCCTTTCCCGAAATGTTCCCCATGGTGCCCCCGCCCCGGTCGTAAAATCGTCCCAGAACCACGGGGACTTTGCCTCTTCTAGAGACGTACCTGGGGCGTTTCCGAGTATCGATCCTGAATTCTACGAGATCGCGTTGCAAGCTCGACTAGTCCGAGTTGATCGCTAAAAGCCGAGCTTTGCTCAACTTGAATCTTTGCGCATAAGCGGAGATTTTAACGGATCTTATACTTTATTATAATAGATCTTACATCTCTCTTATCTCTTAATAAAAAAGATCGAAGCAAATCAGCTATTTTGTCATTTTTTTTTTTTTTTTAATTTTTTTAATTTTTATAATATTGGACCGATTTTGCTATAGAATATTTATCGAATCAAAAACTCTTTTCATCGTGCGTTTGAAATGGTTTTACCAGAGATTTTTAAAAATGGGTGAAACTTTTTTCTTCCGAAAAATCACAGAGAGAGAGAGAGAGAGAGAGACAAAAATCATACGCATTTGAAGCAATCACGTAATATTCATCTCATTGCAATTGGAAAGAATAATGGTTTTCTTTTCATCCTTCGGGGATTCGTTACACCACAACGTTTATCGCGTTTCTGTACTTTTAGTTTTAAGAGCGCTCGTGTCCGTTCGGCCGCTACAAAGTTGCCTCGTAAAACTAGGAGCGGATCGACCGACAAGTTTCATCTTGGACCCTTATATTCGCTATTTTCCACGACATTATGGCAAAACTTTGTCGTAGCCGAATTTTCTTTCTTCGTTCGTTGTTCCCGGTGACGAAACTCCGAGCTTGCACATCCAAAGCTCGTTTCATGTAAGTTATATGAATGACTTTGAGATGAGTGGAGCTACATTATACTTGCAAGTGACAAGTATATTTTTACTAATATAAATGTTACAATAATACCGCACTTGTTTTATTTGTACACTCTTTCTGTACACTTTTTCCATCTGCACTTATGTGTTTTAAGATACGTAGAAAATAAAATATAGTAATTATTTTTCTTTTATCGAAGATTTCTCGAAGAAAACGTGATTATGTAAAATATATTTAATAATTATATATTTTTTTCTTCCAAACAAGAGTTAGAGAATGAAATGGTTAAGCTCTGAGAGTTTTGCAAATCTACGCGTGTGTACTTTTTTAAGAGATTAATGAAAACATGCGCTGTGTGTACAATAAAACTTGGGCAGTCCAATCGAGATATCTAATGAAATCCCGACGGTTCTCGTTAGAGAAACGAATGGTCTTTGAAGAAACGTCGAGTGAGAGACGACGATATTCGAGCTGACCTCGTTTCGCGGCGGCGAAAACGTTAGCGGATGGACAAACGATTCCCGTTCTCGCTCACGACTCTTCCTCTCGCGCCATTTGTCCACCAAGCAGCAGCCGGCTATTTTCGGGATTTTATTCGGGTACCCGGTTTCTATCTGGTCCTTGTAATCCGGAGCAATGAAACACAGGCGTTTTCTTCTCAGCCACACGCGAGAGAAATCAATTTTCACTTCGCCCATTAAATCCGTATCGCTGCGCTCGCAAAAATCTCGGAGGGAAATCCACGAGAGACATAATACGGAGTCAGAGCAAAGATCAACAGGGAAAAAGGGAAGAGAGGGATTATTCCAGTGTATATTTTGCATCATTCGCCGAGTTGCTCGTTAAAAGGATGGCGCCGCCGTGAGAAGAAACTTGACTCTGGAAAAGCAACCTCGTTCTTTCCCGAATGGGAAATTTCTTTTGTACGAGCCGAGCAAGGAAGTATATTTTATTTTTGCGGTCACTTGACGAAATCATAGCACACTTGTAGTCGATTTGAAGTTGGTGGAGAGAACCGTGAATACAAATTTTTCCAACTCGTATTCATATTTTGTAACCGCAAACGATGCGTTTCTTTCGTCAAGGATACCGTTCCTTCAGCTTTAAGAAAACTGCTCTCAAAGGAACAAAAGATTGTTTGCTGCACAAAATTCGACCACGTGCCCCAGGTCTCTGGGGAAAATATATCCTTCCTCATGGTGATCCGTTAGTGGTAGTGACGCGATGACGATGGTGGTTAATCTCTCCCCGTTCTTTTGTTCAGGAAACGCTATCGTTTCTCGTGGTCGTCATCGACCACCCCTGGCGTTGTTAATCGAATGTCAATAATAAACATGGTGATCGCATCTTTGAATGAGACGCGTGACATTTCTTTTCAATATAAAAATCATATTTTTTTCTCACCCGTTCTTTTACGAAGGGGTCGTGAGTGTTCCAGATTATATTTTGATTCGAACGTCGCAAAGCTTCGCGAATGCTTTCGCAAATTTTAGATCATTATACTTGAAAAAAAAAAGGCTCAAACGTTTAAACAAGACACGCGATGCGAGTTGTCGTTAGCAATGACTTATTACTTTTAGTGAGTCATTCTGCATCGCGCGAGAGACCTGCGATGACTCATGCAATCTAAATAATTCCGCGATCAGTCGCGGTGAATTGCGACAGCACACAATACTAAGTACGCATATTGATATAAATTAATTGATTAAATTAATTTAGTGTTCGCGCGACGATCGTTACTTTTGAAAATTTTTTACGTCGAAAACGTGCGAAACAGAGACGTCTCGAAAACAAGCGGCAAAAACAAATAGTAATTATAAAAATACATGTAATAAATTTTTCATTGCGCGTATTTCTTAGTTTCTTCTCTTAATAAACTCTTCTTCCTGCAAGTTTCGTACTTTCGCAATTGTGTAAAGCTTTTTTCTCGTCAAAGACACTGAAGAATTTTCATTAGTCTTAGCCAGGTCGGTCGAAAGATATTTAAAGTCGCGCTACGACTGAAGAATTTCCATGAGAGTCAACCCTCGGGGAGGGTGGGAGAGGGAATCTTGCTTCGTCGTCTTCTCGAGAAAAATCTCGTCGAAACGAAATAACTCGAGAAGAGAGACGCTGGAGAGAAGGGTGGTGGGTAGGTAAAAGAGAGTGGACGTAAAGACGGGGGACGAAATACCATAGCAGGATGCGAGTCCTTTGTGTGGCACTGTGGCGCACGCGGCCTTCCGTTCTCTTTGTCCTAGAGGCACGCTTCTCCCTGCCAATCGATAGAACGCCTTGTTTTAATGCCAATCCCCCCATCACCGGTCTCCACCCTTCGCCGTGTTCCCACCGCCGCAAACGCAACCCCCGTTTCCCATATTATTTCGCTCTTGTACAACCGCGATGGAGATATTGGGGCCGGCGTGGATATTTGGACGGCTACCGCTGACGCCTTTTGAAAAATCGATGTTTCATCAATCAAGCGATATTTCATTCGCGGCGGGCGATTTTTCCGACTCGGCGTTCTCGCGTTCACTCGATCGATCCACCGGAAACCGGCGAACGTCGCGCTAACGACTTCGGCAGTCGATATCACAATGGCGAATAGATAAGAATAGTACGGGATTACCATATTTGAAGAAAATACCTGATTTATATAAGCTTTACGAGTTATAAATTTATCGATTCTATCGCGGAAAGAACAAAGTTACGTATTACCAATTCGCGTCGATTTTATTCGCTCAGACAAAAATTATGGAAGATAGAAGACATTCTGCGATGAGAAATGAAATATGAAAACCTACTAAAAAAATCGATCTAAAATTTATTTATTTCATTTAATTTTTTGGATAATTTTACACGAAAGCAGCGAACGCAGAATTAACCGTAGAAAAGAGCTCGCACGTTTGGGGCGAGCACTTTTCCAGTTGCATATCTGATAATTTGTACTGACTACCCTTTCCGCTTTAAAGCTCGTGTTCGCGTAAGTTCTGCCCGCTCTATCTCCTCTTTCTCTTTCTGTTTAAAGCTTCCTTTGTTTAGCATTGATCGTTTGTGGCCATCTTTATGCTTGCTCTCGTCTTTTTGTTCGTTCGATCGCCAACACAAATCCCGACACATTTTTGGTCTTTGTCTGAATTTTCCTTGAGAATCTTATAATAGAGATGCTAATAAAGAGACGCTTCATATATATCTCTTTCTTTATATCTTTTTCTTTCGCAAGATAATTTTTGCGAGCTTTATTGGAATTCTTTCCTGTCTTACTTTGCTAATATTTCATATTTCTGCAAACGCATATAAGCGAATGTAAGAACATCTCTTCGGGAATGGAACAACATATCAAGGCAGAATGCAATCGAAAAAGCAGAATGATCCGGCTCTCGTTCGTTCCCGAGCTTGTTTCTTTGTTCCTAGTCGTCCTGGACGATCGATACGGGAGCGAGACTCGCTCGCTCGCTCGCTCGCACAAACATCGTCCTCGGTTTCTCTTTTGTTCGCGAGTGTAGAATTAATGAAGAATATCCTTTCCGCGTAGCGTCGTCATCGTGGCTCCTCTCCGCCCGCGCATTGACGCTCTTCTTTCACGATGTGTGCACATATATACGTACACATGTCGACGATAGCATAGATTTCGCGAAAAGCAAATGGATTTTACATTTGGAACGAACGCCACGTTTGGTTTTCTTCTTTCAGTTTTTGGCCGGTTTTCTCGTTCTTCCACGATTGCGTCAAATGTAACGAGAATGGAGTGTCATCGAATAACGGAATTGAAAGAGCGGAGAAAGAGGATGTAATGCCATATGATATGTGCTCGAAAGTAGCTCGAGAGTATTGCTCGTCTATGTTTAGACGATGTTATGCATCGCTTGACCCAGGGCCAAAAGTTGACTTTGACTCCTCAGATATTCAGATGAACGCAAATGTCTGATCGATTATTGGAACACGGCCAAAGAAGTTTGTATAATAGAAGAAAAGCAAACGCATTGTAACACTAAACCGATTTATTATTATATGTACATAAAAGAAACGGTCTGTGTTGCGGCTGGTCGTGTAGAAGTTTCAGCTTATTTCTGTAATATGTTGCGACGAGAGAAAAAATTACGTTGTGAGATGAAGATAAAGATGTAATTTTTTTACAATATATCTTTATCGATTATTCTCGAGGTGTCGAATTTGCGTTTTCATTCACAGATTTGAGGTTGCAGTTGAAACTGTGTGTTAACGTTTTCCGTAGGTACATCAAAGTAGAAATGCGGTAAATGCAGATTGCGTTTACTGGCAATTCAGAGACGTAATGCCGCGAATTAGATCCGCGCGTTGGGCACGAGCAGGACGATCTGGGTCATCGCTTTCACCCAGGGGTCATTATTTTCCGGTAATGTCGCCTCGAATTCCAGATGAGTTTGGCCTTTTATTCGTGCGTCGCGCGACGGTAAAAGCGCCATTTAAGAGACGCGTAATAAAATGTGCATTAACGTTCCCGCGGTCCTGGCACGTAGCCGCGCGGAGGTTAACACGCGGCGTGCATCCTGGCGCGTACCTCTCTCGTCCCTCTTCGTTTATTCTCCTCCATCTCCACCGAGAGACAGTGGCAATTTAGAATTTCATAACGAGAGAAAAAGGATTTAAAAAGCGCTTAATGCCCGTCGCCTTGCGCGGCTGACTTGGCCGCAAAAAAAAAAAAGAGAAGAAAAAAAAAAGGAAGAAAAAAGCGGCTGTGCAGTCCGACAAGACGAGGACAGGGAGAACGACTATTATCGCTTTCGGAGACAATGAGAGCGGGTAATGAAGGAAAAGAAGTGCCGCTCGCGCGCCCGCGCGCGAGCACCGCCGTGTTCCTTGACATAATTCTACGATCAAGATATCGGGTAACGATACGGTAATCGCTCGACGTTACCTTGCCCCGCTAATTTTGCAGTCGGAAAAGTTTTAAACGCTGCGAAATGATTTCTTGTTTAAGTTCGTGAATATTGTAGAGGCACATGTGTTGACAAATAATCCGAGACATTTCTTCGCTCATGCCTCTTGTGAAAAGATAATAATTCAATGTGCTGTTCAAACTGACGGTCACCTTTTTCAACGTGACATAGTATCTGTCCATATAAATAACGTTCACAATATGTATACAACACAACAGCATTTATTTATGCTTTTACTTAATATAACCATTTATTTATAACCATTTTATTTATTATCTTCATAAATTATGATGATATATTATAGCAAAGTGCTCCTTGATCTCAATAAAAATCAGTAATCTTATCAATACGGTTTAACTTACGTTTTATCGAAATATTTGACTGCTTTATCATTGAAATGACGTGTATTCCGTACGCGAGAGAGAAGTTTTTGATTTTTTATGCCAAGCCCTTTGAATATGTTGTATATCACTACAAAATTGTCATCGTAACTCAGTCTAATTATTTCCGTACGTCGAATAATAAATTTATAATAGCAACGAAAAATGGAGGAAACGAGCGAGCGGCGTATGACACAGTTTATTGCGTGATCAGCTGATTTTCACGATGTTACGGATGATTACTTTATCACGCGCATCGTTGGCTCATTAATTAATTACTTAAATAATTAATTAATAATTTAATAAATATTGTGATATATATTTCTTGAATATAAGAAAGAAATAATAGAATATTAAAGGTTCAGTCTTTAAATGTCTTTCATTTCTGATAAGGTCATATAAATTCTGTTTCTTCTGAGTTTAACCGCTTGGTTTCACCAAGTTTAGGGACTTAAAATGGGGTACGATAGAGAAGGGTTAAGCGGTCGACCGAAGAAACTCTCCGGAACCACGAACGTGCACTTCCGGCTGTTCCTTTCCGGTGGTCGCGTAGGAGCGGAATTATCTTACGCGCCCATTGGGCGTCGCCCTAGTGCGATGAATGTCAATTTGTTGCGCCCTTATTTCTTTTGTCATCATAATATATTCTATTTTTTTTTCACGAAGGTTTTTGTTTTTATCCAAATAGTTTTCGAAATAATATTCGAATAATTTGAAATTGAACGCACACGCGCGCGCTATATGTGTGCGTTCAATTTCATTCAAATTATTCAAATAAATACCACGGGATACTTGCAGCCTCCCAGCTGGAGGCGTAGAGGAGAGGAAGGTGTACTACGCGAGCTGTTGCGTCTTACGGCGAACGAACGGCCGTCCGGCCGGTTGGCCGTAGCGAAGAAACTGTGTTACCGCACCCTCTGTCAGCCCTCATCTCATCCCCGGTCACCGCTATCTCTCGCCGCTCTCCAAGGCGCGTTGTGAATATTCATGAACCGCGCGCGCCTGTCGCCGTAGTCATCCTCTCGCTCTCGTCGTCACGAAACGTCTCTCGTCGCACGGAAATTCGTAAGAGAACTTCCGGGAGGGCGACCGTGAGGAGCGGGCATGAAGGGACGAAATCTCTATCGAGTCTTCGGAACGAGGGTGGGCGGACACTCAGGAACGGAAACTTTTGGGGCAGAGAAACCCATGTTAATTTCACGAGTGACGCCATAGATATGGGGAAAATGTCTCTCTACGTCGATCTCCGTTGACCATGAATGCTGAATGAACGGTGAAGATTAATTTTGTGAGAAAATGGATCTCGTGCTGACGATCTCGTTTCCACGAATCGCGAACTAACGTTTATTATCTCTGTGTATTCATCGTCGAAGCTTTGGTTTCAACTTCGATAATTTTCAATTTTTTTAGACCCACAGCTTGTGCCGCAAAAGTTCGACTTTTGCTGCATCGGCCTGACTTGCGAAACGCGAGTCGCAAGAATCTTTGCGTTGCGACGCTCGTTGCAATACGAAAAAGGGCACTTGAAGACGAATCCAGCTGTTGTTTCGTCAGCGATTGCGTCAGCGGCACTTGAGAGAGTGCAAAAGCCTCTCGAAAAGTATATTCGGTTTCAACGGGCTGCGTTGTCCCTTTATGGTACGCAACAGCGAGGAAACACGCGCGTAAAGAGAGTTAGTGCTTGTATCAAAACTTCACAGGTTTAATTAGCGTTCCCGCTTTATTACGAAGAAACTGAGAGAGTTGCTATTTTTAAAATAGCACATTATATTATTATTTACATAAGATAATTTTGGGTTGCTCTCGCGAAATGCCGCTTGTCTACATTTATCGGTAAACTATTACGAGATATGCGCGCATAACCACGTTACACGACATGAAGGGACGTGCAAGATGGTGCTTCGCGTTAAACCGAAACATCTCTCGCCGAATCGATTCTGACAACACCTGCGCACAATCTCTAGACACCGAAATTAGTCATCCCGCTTTTATAGGCCGAAAGCGTGTCGGGGCTTGAGAAAGCTCGTAATCCTTGCGTCACTCGTGGCGTATCCGATATCGAGCCACCGTGTAAAGCGAGACGACCGTAAATTTAACGTTAGAACGCTCTGACTGAGGCTTACTTTACGTGCAACACCTCGGTGCGCAACTGTAAAAGCCTGTCATTCTTTCAAGCGCCCATATCGACTCTGAGAAAACAGACACCGCGATGTGTGTCATTTCACGACTACGCTAATTCTATATTTAATATCTCCACAAATTCTATTCATATTTTTTTCCCCCTAAGTTTTCGCGCTGTGTGATTTCACAATTTAATCTGTAATTTTATCTACTTTGTTTTTTTTTTTTTTCGTGTTAATTTCCTCTGCAAAATATAATAAGCAATTTTTTTAATATATTGCATTGCTGAACGTTACTCGTCATCTTTTATTATACGATATAAGGTACTTAGATCTCTTTGTTCACGCGTGCGTATTACATTTCGAGTGCTTTACAAACCAGCGTCGTGAGAAGATTCTTCCGGATCCCTCCGGAGGAATTTCTCGGGCGCGAATTGTTCACGCATCCGGAATCACGCAAGGAATTTCGTCATTGACTCGGTCTGTTATATTCGTGCTGCAGTTCAGAGCAGGCTGGGCCTTTCCGCATTTACGGGGCTTCGTGAAACCCTTCACGCGGTTTTGTGTCTCACAAAAAGAGACTATCGCATCGCCGTCGTGTGTTTTTGGATGCGGGATCGCATGCTCGCGTTCGATTCCCGGGATAGACGCATATTGTACACCAACGCCGATGTAACTTTCCGTGCATGAACGATATTGTCAGGTTAAAACGATAAACTATGCCATTTCGCGGAAACGCACTTCGTGGAAGTGTATTTCATGGAAGTTCGTCTGCTTTAGGTGACGAGGCAATTGCACCTGCCTCGCGCTTCGTTGCGTAATCGCAACGTGTATGCTTGTAACGTCGTTCTCGCGCATGTAACGTGTAACAAGCGTTTAGGAAAAGCGATGTCGGAACTGCGCGTCCATCCGTGTCATTCCTCACGGTATGTCAAACAACGCTTGTTCTCTCTTTCTCTCTCTCTCTCTCTCTTTCTCGACGTAACAGTTGTGCAAAGACAAAGGATAATAAATGATACGACGAATTATATAATAAAAAGCATTAATGCCGACTGATTCACTGGGCAATTTTCAATTTTCTTAGTTTTTTTTACAAACTAACAATAATCATTACAATTTTAAAGTCATCCGATCGAGTAACCAGCCGATGAATTTTAGTGAAAGAAAGAAAAAAGTGGCAAAATGTTTCAGGGCCAATATTTTTACAAAAATCGCTTTTTTCTTGTGCGTAGGAAACGTAAACAGAGTTTTCAATTAATCCGTTGTCACAAGCGCGTCGGCGATGCAGTAAAAAGCAGCGTTGACTAGTAATCAGGCAACGTGGTTTCGATACTACCTGCTGCATCGCTGCACTTTTATTTTTGTTTTTAATAAAAAAACAACAAAACAGAAAGCAAAAACATGGTAAACTATTTTTTGCAACAAATCACATTCTAAAAAAGCGTTTCCTCTTTTGATACTTCTCTTGAAGCTTATGATTTTTTTTTTTAAATAGCGCTTTTCAGCCTAGCATATTTAGGGTTAATCTACATGTCAAGAATAAAGAACTTTGGATCTGACTCTAAATTTTCTTAGGCTCTCGCGCAAGCCAGCACGTGTGCCGTAACCCAGGGCGGGGCGTCATTGAATCTCGCTCTTTCGAAACTCGTTCTCGTTCGACCTTGGCGTGCTCAGCTGCCCTACGATGATCTCGTGATCTCGCGCAAGAACTGAGCGTAATCGGCAATAGGAAAAGAAGATTGCTAAAAGAAACGAGGAACGGAGGGAAGCGAGAAAAAATGTCGACCCAGTTAGGTGGTACTGTAGAGTTCAAAAATCCTGTATTCAATGTAGGCAACAACGTCCCCCCTGACCTGTTCCCTTTAAGGGTCTGAACCGGTGGGACCAGCCCTTCTCTCTTTCTCTCTCTCTCTTTCTCTCTCCCTCCTCCTCCTCCCTGTCGTAAAATTACAATCCTTTCGCCTCTAGAGGGGCGTAACTGACCGCTCGCTCTCCGCGCACAATGGGGGGATTTATAAAATGCACCCCCTGTGTTCGCGCGCACTACAGACCCACATATGTGCAGCAGAGAGAAACAACTTACTGTGTATTACATCCGAGCTAGTTTCTCTGTAATTCGCAGTGATCGTTCTAACCCTCCTAGTTTCGTTCAAACTCGTTCGTGCTGCGACCAGCTTTTACACGAACCAGTCTTACATAAAAAAAGTGTCAATTTATTTCAAAACACGATACAAAAAAAAAGTAAAATAGAATGAACTGTTGTTCGGTTAAAACAAAAAAAAAACTGTGACTTTCTACAAATTCTCTTGCTTAAAATTTATCGCTCGCAACTTACTTATATCATTGTCGTCATTCCGATTATTTGTGAACCAATCGTCTCCGTCGGCGCGGAGATATATTTTCGCGTCGCGATTAATTGAATCGGTATCCTCGCAATCTCGACGTAACTCGACTCGATATTAATTTCCAGCGCAGCCTCCGCGCGCTGTACCGCGCCGCCGCCGCCGCCGTGTTTGTTCGCGCAGTTTCAATTTACGACTAGACAGCGCGCCGCACGACACCGGAAGAACATTGTCGCCCCTCGATGCCGAAAGTTTGCCGGTTCACAGACATGAGTCGCCGCGATCTTTATCGCGAAACTTTGTTCTCCTCTTTCTGCTTTGTCTTCTTACGTCGCGACGCGGCGGGAAGCCTTCTAATTCACATGGAATCATCGTCTCCCCCGGCGCGAGCTGCCGCACTTATGCTCCAAGCAGCTCTTTATTCGCGGAACCTCCTACTATTCATTATCCATTGTTAATGTTGTCATAAGAGAGACGCGAGTTACGTGATTATAGCAAAAAAAGAAAGAAACTATAAAAAGATATTGTAATCTAAAACCAGACATGAGAGTTTCGATCATTTTCTTTTGAGTCGGTAATTCGTTATCTATAAATACACACGTATCGTGCAAATATGAATATCATCGTGACTTTGTGCAATTGTTTTATATACGGTCTATATTAAACAACTTGCAAATTGCACACATCAATGAGAGAAAAAACTTGCGCAAAGCTATGATACACACGTTTCGTTTCGAGTTGCTGATAATGACGAAATTCAGAAGTGGTCGTTCTCAAGTCGTACGATATACTTATCATAATCGATCGATCACTCTAGCTTGTCGATCGGTATAGATGTATATATCACACAGATCGAGTAAAAAGCGGTATCGCATTTATCGCGATAACATCGCCGGCTAACAAGACGAGCCAATATCGACGATAGAAGATTGAGACTACGGTTGAATCAAAACGGCTTTTTTGCAAGATTTTTCATTGGTTCAATTGTCTCTTATCGATTGTTGTCCGCGTTGATGTGAGGCACATTATTGTTAATTAGCTAATAGCGGTTATAAATTCGACGAATCCTCGAACAAGTCACGCGAGTGAAAACGATGTGAAAAAAGAAGATGCATATATTTGCGATCGGCATTGCATTTTGTAAAAAATAACTGATTAAAAAAAAGAAAGAAGTTTTTCGTTGATAACATATTAAATGAAGACAATTCTAAAAAATAGGATTACGTTAAACTATAAAACTTTCCTGCTTTATGTTTCTGTGTAAGTAAAACTGTGTGTGTGTGTGTGTGTGACTGATATAAGTTATAGAAATTCTAAAAATGCAGATTATTTCAAAAGTCTCGCGGGACTTTGCACTCTTTCTATCTCTTGGCAATTACAATAACGAGAAATCGAGCGTCGAACACACTTTTTCTATATCACAGCGACTTAAAAATAAATTCTGACTAATAAAATCCGTCTTACGTGTCGCGATGCACGTCGGTTAATTCTGTCAATCAGTGAACTGATGATAAAACTGAAAAAAAAAAAAAAAAAAGAAATAACATATCAGTGTCTCTCTTCTGTTGGGGATTGCTCGCGTTGCACCGTAGCGACGGGAAAAGTTCGGCCGCTTCCTGCTTCGTTTCCAGGACGCCTGGTGCTGCACACGAATAAGGGAAGGGTGCGGTGTTCGCATAATTTTCACGCGGCTCGCGTCCTCCTCCTGCCTTTGTTCTTTTGTGGCACCGAGCCGCCCGCTGTCGCCGTCGTACCGTGTCGTACCGATATGCGGTGCGATTAGGAAAGCACATACTCGCGCGCACGCTGTGCGGTTGGTGCAACGCGCGCACCGATCGCACACTCGTATACGGGAAGACCTCATCCACGTCATCGAGCGACGGTAGCTGCCGCCGCTGCCGCCACCATCGCTATCGTCGTTGTAAAGGCACTCCATTCGGTTGCACTCGAATTGCGATTTCGCCTGGCTCGATACTGCGCGACTCGTCGATCTCTCGTTCAACTCGCTCGCGAGGATATCGCAATACTCTTATGATGTACGGGAAAGCGGTCGCAGCCAGGATGCTTCCGGTTCAGTCCGTAGAGGATAGAGCGCGAGTTCTAGAGGCCAGGAGGATACCACCGGCGCAAGTGCGAGGATGAAAGAGAGAAAGAGAAAGAGATGCGGATAGGCAAGGGCGCTGCTGACGAAGAGAGGAGAACCGAACGCGGCAGGAAGATGAGAGAGGAAAGGAGAAACGCGGCGCGCAGCCAGCTGACTCGGGAAAGTTCGTGGACGACCGTCATCGAATCGAAGGAATGGAGGATAGCAGCACCGGCGCACGACCGATGCAGTCCGCTACCACCGGGGAGCCAGCTGACTGGCCGGCTTTCGGGCGTTTTCGCCGCACGTCGGCTTCTCTCGGATCTTTGTCCGCCGTCGTGCACGAGGGTACCGGCGAGCGACCAGCCGCTGTCAGTTGGCGCTGTGACACCGGAGGGAAGTAACGGTGCCGTTCCGAGGAACGATACAGCACCGTCGAGAGAGAGAGAGAGAGAGAGAGAAAGAGAGGAGTAAGAACGAAAGAAGGGAAGCACAAGGAAAGGAGGTGATAGAAACAGAAAGAGCAGGAACACGGAGAAAGAGAAACAAAATCACATAAGAGACAGTACGCGGAAAGTGAAAAGAGAAACAGAAGGAAAAGATTTAAAGTGTACGAAAGTCGAAAAAGTAATACACCGATCGGCAGAAAAAACGTCGTGTAGATACACAACGTGTGTTTGGAAAAACAAGCTCGCCTCTCGATCATTTAAACACGACAGATTCTCTCACTACACCGCTCGCTGCATTGAATAACATCTCACCGCGATCTCACTCGGCCGGTGCCATCTCGATGTATTAGGTTAGGTTGAGGGAGGTCCCAGGTCTGTCTATCGAGGCGGAGCTCTACGCCCATCGTAGTCGCCGGTTCCGAACAAACGTGCGCCGATCGTGAACCGTGAACGAGAGAAAATAAAAGAGAACGAACGAGAGTAATCGTCATCGACAGTAAAGTAATGACAACTGTGATATAAACCGCCATCGCGCTCGCGTTTATCGTACATTGCGTCGCATATGCCAATATACTATCTCGTCCAGATCGACGTGACGTCCCGAAGGGCCGAGGAAGAGGAATTCATCAGCGAGAACAACACGACGAAAATTTCGTGCGAGAGATCGGAAGACGGCCTGCGACACGCTCGCCGGTCTAGGAAACGGGAGATCACGAAGACGGCCGCGACTCCGTCCGGTAAGTCAGCAATTCTTCTCATATGTGGGACGAAGTTCCACACGCTCGCGAGTTGATGATAAATCCGGTGAAAATCGGACACCGCTCGTTCTCTCGATGAACTCTGCCTGAACGCGAAGAAAGACTGAACGAGAAAGTGGGAGATAGATAGAGAGAGAGAGAGAGAGAACGATCGATGGCCGGCGAGTGCACTTCGCGAAAATGATGTTGCATCTAACCGGCGGAATGGCCTTTGCCATCAAGACATCAATTATATCCGAATCGACCCTTTTCCCACCGCAATGACGATTGCAATCGCAAAATCCTATATCAGCAGCGTGGTTTCGTGAAAACACGTATGTAACATCGCGCGGCGACATTTAATTGTTGAGTCTTACGATTGTCTCGAATGATTTAACACGCATCCATCAAAACTATTATTTTTTTTAGCAACCACGTAAGTGATTACTTACGCGAGTAACACGACAAATATAACAAATGTGTTGAAAATAAATAAACGTACACTTGAAGCATTTCCAAAAATTGAAAGATATTTAGAAAAAAATTGTTGCGAAAAGGGAAAGTATCGCGAAAAAAAATATATATATATATATTGCGTAAATGGGGTTTAAAAAAGCGGAAAAACGTTTGACTGCGCCTTGACACAATAGATACGATATCGTTTATTGTCACACATTACAAAGGAAAGCGCGAAAAATTGGAAAGCGTGAAACTCGCCCGTGGCACTCGCGTGACGTTTTGTATTTCCGTTCTCCAATTTGCATCGAAATTGCAATCGCGAAATTAGCTTCGCAAAGTTGACTTTAATCTGATCGGCTTTATTAAGCAATCATACGACTTGATACTCCGGTTTTTTTACACGTTATGTTCCATATATATATATATATACAATACAATTTGCCGTCGATTCTAAATGCAACATAATGCGTTTGCATATCTCATCGTTTTGTACTGTGTGATCACCGATCATCCGTTTAGCGAATTGTCGTGATTGAAGGACACGTTTATTTTATTTTTTTCTTCCTTCTTATCTTTCATGACACACGCGTTTTCGATCTTTTCTTTTTTACTTCTCTTTTTCTTATGAATCATTTGAATGTCACCGTCTGAATCTAACAATAAATGCGACATGTGCGGTGTGACATTCGTGCTCCGTGTCAATATAAAATGAAAATCAGACAGCCGCGTTTAAACGAAACGGCGAGAATAGGAAATCTCGTCTCGGTTCTTAATACGTGTCTAGTATTTTTGTAAGAGACAGAGAAAGAGAAAAAAAAGAAAGAGAAAAATTTTTAACGTGGCATATAAATTTCGTGCTGCGCACAGCTTCACGTAATGGATCGTCGTAGCAATTGTTTTTCTCGTCCTAAATTTTAATAGTCTCAAACTGGAGGTCTTATTTAATCTATTTAGTCGGAATGAGTCCTCGACCGCGCACGATCCCGTCGGCACGATGCTGGTCGGATCGCCGCTCTATATATCGCGGGATAGAGCAATACGATGTATATACAACATAGTAAGACCGAAAAAGTAGATTCTCTTCAATTCTTTTTTTACATCTCGAACTAGACGCACTAATGCACTTCAAATATAATTTGCGCAATTCTCTTATCGCGTCCTTCTAAGTATCGACTTATCGCGAGTTCCACTTCAACTCCGCACTCAAAGCGGCAGTAGGTACAGAGAATCTCTCTCGCTTTAAATTGTATTACACATAATTTCTGGGTAAGGTGAAAATTGGATTGCGCAACAGAGAATTAACGCGACTGAGATTCGCCGCTCCCCAAGCTCGCCCAAGTACTATCCCAGCGGCAGCGGTGGTAGTTCTGCTTGCGCCCTCAGATTAAGGGATTTAAGGGACTGTTCTATTATACGCACGCGAGGAGGCGCGGTTGCAAGGCACACATTCGTTACGACCAGTTTCTCCGAGGTACCACCTCGGAAGTCGAGAAGGGCAGTCGATGAGAGACGTTCGATAGCGACCGAGCCCGGACGTGTATAACGAGCTGAACGCACGTGTGTCCGTATCTTCCTTGTTCGCGATCACGCGAGCAATCGACTTTTCGGATGTGTTGTGTAAGCGACACGTGGAATTACGTTCCCGTCGACACATTTTTATTTACAGTCAAATGTATTTTTTTTTTATTCGAAGTAAGTGGTTTTATGGTTTTTTATGATGTTGCGCAATTTTAGATTTACGTACACGTAAAACTTCTCAAGGAATGTTTATCTGATTCTATCGCGAACGTTATATAATAGCCACAAATGAAAACACATAAAGATAAAAGAGTGGTGTAGAGAAGAATAAGTAGAAAAGATATCTTACTTACTCGATGGTACGTGTTGTCTGACAAAATAATCGTTAACATTTTGCTCCGAGTTATATTTCCGCGACTTCGTCTTGGGGGAAAGATGAAAGGAAGAAGAAATAAGTCTAATAAGAATATGTTGAAAAAACACACGAGACGATCGACAATTCTTCGCGCGCGTATATATATATATATATATATATATATATAATATATATCGAAACGAGTTAAAAGAGAGAAATGAGGAACACTACGATAATTCGACGCGAGAGAGCGAACCTCTCGAACCGGCCTCGATGGAATTGAATTCAAATTAAATCGAATTTATTTGCGGATCACCGTGTCTCTCTGCCGCCATTCTCGCTACAACACCAATCTCTTTCACCATTTTCACTACCACCTTTGAAACTTTTCTCGTTTAAATATATATATATATATTTCTCTTTTCGTGTTTATACGCTAATGCGCCTGCCTCGCGCGCGCGCGCGCGCGTGCGCTTTCATTGAAAATGTTTACAAAAATCTCGCTGTATTTTCTGTTATAACCACATTGCCATGGAAAATCACATTAAAATTTTCACAGCCACCGTTCTATTTACTCTGTCGCTTCAAAATATTATATGAAATTCTCCGCAACTGCATCGCAATGAGATTGAATGCGTATATAACACGTGATTTAATAATTAAAGATTAAAGGGAAAACTTGCAAATGTTTGCACGGTCTTTTTTTTTTTTTTTTTTTTTTCCCTCGCCGACGCAAGGTCTGGGCAAACATTGCCGCCGCGCGGAAGTCTGGCGTTCTCGTGTGTATATGTATTAATCGGGCCAGCGTCGCGCAATTTTGACCAGACGCGTGTATTTTCACTCATGGACAAAAGCGCGCACAGAAACCTGGGAATTGCGCGGTCGTCGCGGCGTTTGGACAGGGAGAGAGACCTGCACCGTTGCACGGTGGCCTTTATTGGCACGTTGACCGCGGAGGTTAATTGATAGGCGTCCAGCCAACCGGATTCGAAGTTCGGTACGTCGGGTTCGGCGCATTTAATTGGAACGCGCGATATACCGGGAGAAATTTCGATATCGTCGCTGATTCGTCGCGAATTCCCTCAATATATTTTCTTATCGATCAAACGGTTATCACGTAACTCTTGGAGAATCCACATAGACAGATATAATATAATAGATATTTTTTTTTCCCGCATTTAATTCGTTTTATTTCAGTCAAACTCTCGCTCGTGAGTTTTTGACTTCGAATACAGCAGCGTATCGGGGTATAGATATTTTTTTTATTATTTTTTGCAATTGGTTTTTCAACAGCTCATGATCACACAGCTGCAATTGAAACGAGAAAAATGAAATTGGTCATCGCAATATATGCCATATTAAAATACGATATTATGAATATACATGTACCGTCCGATATTGATGCCAATGGTGCGAATATTTCGATTATAGGTACACTGATACTTGGATGTTTGATATCAATATATAAATTAATGGTTTTAATTTCGCGGTTTTATCTGAACAAGGATACGCGTATTGATACCAATATCGTTGTCAAAGTTATATTTTGATACAATTTTTAATTTGGAAAACAATCAAATTTAAACGTGTGTAAATAATAAATGTTGTCAAGGAACGACTTTATTGTTACAGGAGTTTGTACACATATAAGAAATTATATGTACAAACACTGTAGTGCCATATACGCTCTTGAGGGAACAAAATCAGTTACTGAATACACAGATTTATGCGTGCGATGCGTATTTCTCGAGCTATTGCCTCCGTTCTTGGGATCGTCGTTCGCAACTTATTAGTAGTCATTGCTGGCCCGCTTCTACTTAATGCATCGTTTTATTGCGTTAGCTCTTCGATGCGTCGTAGTCGTCATCGTTCGCTCGGCCGACGTGGGCGAAATTCCATTCCGCGCGCTGCGAGCAAGTATCGTAAGTTTCTCTCGAGAAGCCATCGAGAGTTATTAGGGTGACCCTTTCTACCGGCTAATATCGGCTTAAGGAGTTACCGTGCCTAACGATGCGTTACGACGATTGTCAAGAAACGCGTATGAGCGCCTACGAAGTTAGCGCTTTCACAGATGATAAATCTCGGCCAATCAGTTGTTGTAAAATTTCATATCGCCAAGTGTATTGGCAATTTACTGCGCTACTTTCAAGACATAACAAAAAAAAAGGAAAAAATTTTAATGAATAATAATCGGGGAAGAGATATTATTTAAAATAATTGTTTTATTTGTACAACACTAGCACTTTTATACTTTTGAATACATTTATTTATTGTGGATTTGTTTTTTCTACAATAGGTTATCGCAGTTTTATTTGATAATTTAATTTCCACTTTTCGAAAAATGTTTGAATAAGTAATATCAACGGTTATGTCAATAATCATTGATGTAATATTAAAGCGACTTTGCGCAGACGACACTTGTCGATCTTTATTTGCGCAATTACGCACAGCAAACCAATGATTTATCATACCGCGCTATGCAATAAGAAAAAAGCGGTGGAGCATTATCAGGACGTTGCGCCTGCCTTTTTGTAACGTGTTATCGAGGGTTCGCTCTTATCGCACGAAAGGTTTTTCAGATAACGGTCCGTCGAACATGTATGTGACGCTCGCAAGTTTCAACTTGGCAAAATTTTCGTTTCACATAGCCTTGCTCGCGACGTATTTTCGATAATTTCCAATCTTGGGTTTTGACAATAAGCCATCAGAAACTTTTTCGCAATTTCGAAGTTACTTCAATAGAGTAAACTTTTATTCAGAATTCCGATTCAATTTATAAAACAGATACATTTGCTCAGTTAGATCTCAAAAAAATTTAAATATCACCGCAATGTCTCAGAAAATTATATTAAGTGACTGTGTTAAAGTCATTATTTTTGCTCTACAGCAAAATTTATTTCTACTAAATCACCCTGTTATTCTCATTAATACGAAAAAGTGTGAGTGATAATTGATATTTTTATATGTGCACTAAAATTATTATTACACACTCAATGTACATATGGCGCTTTTAAATGTAAATAATAGTGAACTGAATGACAAAGCATTTGCCTCGAAGCTTCTTCGTATTCTACTTGCATCATTTCCGTATAGACGCACTGTCAAGTGTCGCGCAGTGATTTCACAGTGATTTTTCATCATATATGTGTACTCGAGTATATGTACCGATAAGAAAAGACACATTAAACCGAAAGTCGGTCATGGACACATCGCGTAAGGTCGTTACGTCACGTAATCACGACCCACCAACGAAAATTGCTGACGATCGCCTGAAGACGACGACCATACGAGAGCATATCAGAAAGAGAGAGGGAGAGATATTTTTGTGGACGCGTCGTCGCGTCCACTGATGCAAAAGTTACTTTATTTTCAGTATGTAGATATGGAAGAGATATATTTACGTATAAAAATATTTACGAATCAGACGGCGGCACTGGTGCCGAATAAAATGAAAAAATACGAGCCGTAAAAAAATCATTTGTAGTTTCCATAAAACTCGAGTTTCGACGACCCGCGGCCATGATACAATAAGTGTACAATATCAATAGTATATGTATGTTCTTTTTTTTTTTATGCCTTAAAATATACACACATCGAAAAATTCGCAAAAATTTTGAACGCTATCGATTTCCATTCTACATACGCACATACGAAAAAATGTGTTGAAAATCCTGAAAAGCGTGGAGTATGGAATAACATAATAGAAATCTCGGAAATTTTTGTCGCGCTCTTTTGCCAGCCTCTATCACTATCTTCCTGTCATTGCCGGAAAAAACTTATCGTATAGTATGTTCTTTCTTTCTCTCTCTCTCTCTCTCTTTTATTCACGGCTCATAGATTCTTAAAGCTTTCTCGCGGCGTCGACTCTACGAGCATTTGCATCACAACGCGAGAATCGTTCGTAATATACGGCGGGCGATGCCATAAGCACGGAAGCATCGATTATTCTTTTGGCCGCTTCCGCCGTTATCCGCCGTTGCGCTTGCGGTTCTCTTTCTCTTCCTCTTCAGCCTGTTTCCTTCCTGCTTCACCAAAAAGACATACACGGTGTTTGCACTGCGCGTTGTGCATCCCCGGTTCTCAAAAGTCGCGCTGAATCGCGCGCGTTTCGTGTAAAATTCGATGAGATAAATTCCGCGTCTCGCTTCTTCGAGATGCGTCGTCGTAATTTCGAAGCGTCTCGGTGTCACTCACATATTCTGCATTGTCATCTTACTGGAAATTGCGTGTAACATGATGCGCAGAATGTGGACCGCACCCTATCGCATTAAATTTTAATGACGGACTTTCTTGGCAAATTGAAGCGGAGTTTGTGTTAACAAAAAAAAAAAAAAACAGCCGCTTTCGAGTCACCGAATTTATTACAATTAATTATGTTGAAATTGTGAGTCAGTTAAATGAAAGAAAATGTCAGGTAGGTCAAGAACCGGTTTTTATCATCTTATTGTTAGCTGCTGTAAGGAATACACATACGTATATCTATTTTAGAGTATTTCAGATAATCTTTCTCTCTCTCTCTCTCTCTCTCTCTCTCTCTCTCTCTCTCTCTCTCTCTCCCTCCCTCCTTTTACGGTTTTTTGCAAAATTGGTAATCATGATATCACTCTTCCTCTTCTTCTTTGTTTTCCTCTTTCTCTATGTTCCCTCTCGAGTATTCTTACTTTTTTGCTTTACCGGCGGGCATTTTCTTAGCACGCGAGCGAGCACGGACATGATTTGCGCTTATATCGTTATACGGTTTCGTTTCGAAGGAAATGAAAAAGAAAAGAAGAGTCGGAAAGAGGAGGAAGAGAGAGAGAGAGGAAGAAAGAAAGAAAAGGCAAAGATCAGAGACTGCCTATGGCTGAAACTCGCATCATCCTGGGACAAAAAGGACGAATTGAAATGCGAGAGAGTGAGGGCGCAGAGAGGCGGATGATGATCGATCATCTCTCCCGAGGCCTTGAATTTGATTTTAGCGGCGACGAGAGAAATATGTACTGCGAACCCCGCTTCGTTTCTAAATTTTTTTTTTATTTTTTTTTTTTTATGTATTTCGTTCGGTTCCTTCTGGAAAAAGTCGACGAGTCGGGGTTTTTCGATTGCGCGCAAGATCCGATACTCCTGTATTGGCTTCTGGCGATTTTCCAGATGCACGCGTTCGATCTTGGTTGAAGGGTGTCATCGGGGAAGGCCGCCCGGCGCGCACCGAGTTTCTCGATCGAGCGTGTTATCTCGGTAGATCGGTTTCTCGATGTTGGACTCGAAATGACACGGCGGTTTCTCGATGCGCGCGGCTCGCTCAATTGATATGCCTCGCGTGATTTCTCGAAGCTTACTTCGACAAAGCACTCTTATTCAATGAGTAAGACCTCTCACGTCGCGTACTCTCACCGTGCGGCATAGATGTCATGCCCGAGATATTAAATATTTCACTCGCGAGAGAAGAAAAGAGAGAGGGGGGAAAGTGATTAAGCTCCCCCCGGATATTAATCGGCAGCCCATCCGCCCGTACATAATCCTATCGATATCCGCGATATCATAGGCGAGCCGTCGCGCACTCTCTCTTTCTCTTTTTCTCTTTCTCTCTCTCTTTCCTCTGCGTTTTGTAAAAGCGCGGAGCAGCGACTATAAATAGCACGGCCGAGGCTTTTCAGGGTAAACCGACTTACGGCTTAGAGAAACTTTATTAAACGAGATCCCGCGCCATTAATCACCCACCGACGGAAATGCGTCTGGCCGGTAAATAAATGAAAGCTAGGCCGGTAAGGTGTATCGGATCGCGAGGGTGGCTGGCTGGCTGGCTGACCGAGAGGAGAAGAAAAGAGGGGAGAAAAAGAGAGAGAGAGAGAAAAGACAACTTTTATAAACATCGCACGTCCTCGTTGCTTTATTCGTTTCTCTCGAATCTCATTCTCCTCTTCTTCTACCGAAGATAGGACTTCTGTCCGACAAAGTTTGCGTTGCGACAAAATGAATCTCGGAATGGGCCAAGGAGATAAAGAAACCGATACGAGAGAGATTCGAGAGATCCACGGCCGATGTCGTCGCTCTTTTCCCTCACGATTTGGCATACCCGGTGCACGGTAGCCAAGACTATTTCTAGCGCGGTCAGCGTGCCAGCGGCGGAGAAGCGCAATGGATTCGCTATAGGCAGTATTCGCGCACTACTGGCGACCGATATCGATATCCCTCTAATCTGTTTATACTTTTTTATGACGACAATTCGGAGAAAACTTTCTTTGACAGAGAAGTCACGTACGAACAGCTGATTTCTCGCATGTGGTGTCACAATAATTTGCATTTAAATGACAGTGGTCGTGTCAAAAATATTTTTCTTCTCTTTTAATTAAACGAATAGAGAGCTGTGGGTTTTCGGTCAGTTATGACGCCAGCTATTCATACGATGCGGTTCCACGTTGCATCAGAACATTTCTGAGAACACAAGCTGTTGGATGTTAGCGGAACAAGATTCGCAAACCCAAACGCGCAAAATTCACTTTGTCTACAACCGTGACTTTCGATTATCTTTTCGATTGACATTGCAGTTACATTCGCAGGCTTTCACAAAGGAAATATAGTGATGTCGTTCTCATCGCATTAAGAGGTGTAAAAATTTTTCCGATATTTCATTTCGTTCATTCGATAAAAAATTGATTTCAGTCGACAACGATTTAGTCGATTTACGCACAGTTTTCTGGGTACTAGTAGCAATAACTTTGAGCATCATCGTCGCGCATAAATCTTCTTTCATTTTTTCGTGTATTTATCTCTTCCGTTATTTAATTCCGCTTTCTAGTTTTTCATTTCCGTATTTTTTCCTGAATTTGATTGCTTTACACGATCTGGTATATATTCCTGCGAAAGTCGTACATCACGCGATTTTCCGTTAAATCCTTTTTTTTTTTTTTTTTTTTTTTTTTTTCAGTCGATCGTAAAGTTCTTTGGGTGCGAGTGCGCTGAACCGAGCCAGACCGGGCCGGGATATCGCGGGTTTGCCGGTCGATTTAAATCGGCACGTGCTTATGCGTACGTATTCGCGAAACAACGCGATGAGGGTGGAATTTTTACGAACCAGGTGCGACAGCGAATTTTAAGAGCGCGGCCGAAATAGCAGCTTTGTTTTTTTAAAGCGAAGCGAGGAGTCGACAGCGCGTATTTTTTTTTTTTTTTTTTTTTTTTTTTATATTTAAAATTCTCGGCGTTCTTGTAGCTATTATAAGAAAATCGTGCCTCGTAATTTGTTCTCCAGCTTCTTTATCACTTTCTTCCGAACGAGCGAGTGGCAATAGCTCATTATAGATCAGCCGATTGTGTCGATCGTTTAAAGAGGCACGGGCGGGGAACGAGTTTAAACTTAAAAATGTTTTCTTTTTTTTTTTTTTTAGTTATTGTACAAGAAATAATAATACGTGTAATGAAATAGATACTAAACTGCAATTTATTTAATTATTTTAATAATTTCTAATTATGTAAGTAATTCTTGTAATCGTTTGCGTTATTTCAAGACCTAATCGAATGCACAAACGCTGCATCGTGTTACGTGTCAGCTGTTTCGTGTCGATGAGCATTATCGCGAAGGTTCCTCGCACTTTGCGTCGAACATGCAATAATAATTGAAGACAGAACTTATCTCTCCTCAGGTTCTCTTAATTTTTTCGTAATTTCTTCGACAACCTTTCCTCCGCTCCGGGCTTTTAATTCTTTTTTTTAGTTTCTCGAACATGAAGAACATTGGTACATTAAAAAGCTTTCGATGCGACACGTATTTTTTTTTAATTCATAATTTAGTCAAGTTTACTTGCTTTAAAATTGTGTATAATTTTTTAACGCATTTATTTTCAAGTTTATTACTACAATAAGTTGTTAAATGTTATCGTAAAAAACCAAAATTGCTGCAACAAGATCACTTGCGGATGTTGTTTCACAATGCGTATGTATACTCGCAAGTAACGTCCGCGAGAGATTATATAATTTACATTACATTTTTTTTATTTATGATTAAGCCGAGAGATCTCTGATGTGCAATCGCGATCTCCGCAGATTTCTTCTCGCTGAGCTCATACTGCAACTTTAAACGCGCGTCGCTCTTTTTCGAGCACTTTTGACATTATGTAAATCTCCTGGGTGTGTATTTAATCTCTTCGTAATCTTTTCACGCGCACAGTTCAGAACGTATGAGGTTTTTGCGATGTAATTTCAATATGTGAAAAAAATTCCACATTCGATGTGAGAACTTGGTTCTGACAATTTGTCTGTTAAATTCGCGTTATATATTATTCACAGTCGTGCGATTTGACATAAGATCAGCGTTCAGTGTGATCGGGACCAACGACACATCTTTCTTTGTCTATCGCAAAGAATTTTTTTTTCTTTTTTTTAATTTTTTTAATCACTGCGCTCGGATTCGCGGTTTTGTACCATACCGTATCGCGGAACAACGTCGTCGTGTGCGCTCGATGCGAGCTTCTGCGTGCTTCTGCCGCTCTTCGGCTCGAGTCGAGTATCTCCGCATCGCTACCGATCGTGTGCAACTTGTGGGGGGTGCAACCACTGAAAGTGCATGCGCGGTGCATCCAGTACTCCTTTCTTTCTCTTTATTCTTACGCCGCCGCGTCTCGCTCGGTTCAGATCCGACGTTGGTTTCGCGCGAGTATGGAAGGACATCGAGCACGTCGACCGCAATTATCGCGACAATTCGTCCCGGGTTGGGACAACTTTTTCCGCCAATGGATGGATATACCGTTGCAGCACATCGCGCGCCGTTTGCGGATCAAAAAGTATCGCGTCGTATTCACTTACACCAAGACGAAATTGAAAACTATTTGTCGCACAGTTGTTGTTACAAGTCATACGTTAGGTCGACACACAAGTCTCGACACTTTTTGTACTTGGAGTATTTTGATACCCGACAGTCTACTGGAATTAATGCTAAAGGAATCTATGTGTTAGAGACAGGAAGATCCAAAGCAAAAATAATGATAAAAAAAAAAACTCAAAAAATTTGAAAACTTTAGAATACGTTTAGAAACTGCAATGCAGATTCATAAAAAAGTATACGAATTTATTTGTTATTAAATTGATCAAACAAAAAAGTCAAAAGCGACCGAACGTGAGAAGGATCGTTCGATCGATTACTCATTCTCGTTATTTTCTCGCCTGTCGAGCATTTTTTTTTCTGTACGATGTATAATTGTCTTTGTCCCGTCTTGCGATGCATCATGTGCGTGTCGTTTCATTTTGTTTGATGGATTTACTTTCCATCAAGTTCTTGCCAGCGCGCAATACGGAGCGCGATCCGCTTACGCAGCACGTTCCTTGTTGTACAAATAGCGTCGCGCCAGCCACGATCCTCTACGTGAAGACGCCTTATTATGTTCACGTCACAAGTTCGTTATCGTCAGTTAAGCACTGCACATGTATACGCGTTGTGCCCCTGTTGCCATGTGCGGATGCAGCGGCTCGTGACAGACGTATTGTACATACGTGTAATACCGGGATGTCTTGTATTTAATGAAAACTATATCGCAGAGAATTCTCGAGAGTCGACCTTTTTTTCGCGTATTTCCGCGCGATACAAGATTTTTTTTTTTTTTAAACGATCTTTCATGTAGTAAAGATAGATTTTGCGTAGATAGATTTTTTACGTAGCAAATTTCATGGCAAATAAATATTTTCGTACAACGTTAATATTATGTGGAAAAAACTTGGTTTTGTAATAGGATATATAGTATATCGACGATATTCAGTGGCGTAACGATGTTTCGTGATCATTCAGCGAAGCGTCGAGCAGAAGTCTCATTTTTCCTATACGTATCTTCCGCGCGACGATTCTATGAATTCATGGCACGAATATACGTCTCGCTGTCGGTTTATAGTGCACGATCGCATAAAAGTATCGTGTTTCTCGAGCGATAACGGTACCTCATCGTCTCGTCGCCCTCGTCGTCATCGTCACAGTTAGTAAGTAAACGCGAATATCGGTACCGACCTATCCCGCGAGAATAGTCCGGAGATCGTACATGACGACGATGACGATATCGCAAGGAGACTCTCGTGAACAACGATGCAGACCGATTCTTTTTCTCCTCTCTCATGTATCTACCAGCTGGGCGCTATAAACTTTATTTCACTCCTCGTTTGCTCTCTATTGCGAACCTCTCGTATCTTATCCACGTTGGCTTTTCTCTCTCTCTCTCTTTCTCTTCCCTCTTCTCGTTGCAGTTTCTTTTTTTTTCCGCGTTGTGGAATACAGAATTGCATGTGACAGAAACAAGGTCATAGCTTCTTAAGTTACAGCACAAGACCAGCTTTCCTTACATACGTGTACCGCGACTCGCTCTACCTTTTCCGCGAAGATGGTGGTGCGATAAGAGAGAAAGAGGAAGACACATCTTCTCTTCTATCGCACCACCATCGTATAACAGAGCTTCTGCCCATCGTGCGCGCGGTCGTTGAAATCGTTCGGCGGCCATTTTTCACGGCTGGATGTTGGAAGCCTTTCGCGAAGTTCGCTCTTCGCGCTCGCGTCACGATAGCTCGGCTGAATTATACCTGGTCGGACGATAAATTTTCCGGAAATTTATTGCCGCGCGTTCTCCGGTATATATTCTCCCCCAGAAACAGTTCACTATTCTTTTCTCCCCTCACGTATACATATATATGTATGTATATGTACGTGTGTGCCGAGCTCTCTCGCATCTTTCGGATAACTCGCTCTTAACGCACGGACCCTTTCAGTGTTTTCCGACCGGAGAATCGATGCTCCAGAAAACTTCCCGAACCATTCGTTAGCAATTGTTTGAGATTTGTAGGTTCTATTGAAAAGAGCGGAAGAAACGTCAGTGAGTGAAGCAAATTATTTCTTTAATTAATCATTTTTAATGATATATATACATTAATTAAATTGATGAATGTGTTATAATTTTCTAGAATGCGCGTGCCCTCTGAAATTTTTTAATTATGTGTACACGTGCTCTTATATATCCAATTATACATTTTATATATCCAACCCGACGAGATAGCTGAGTTGAGACATTTTAATCGTTTTTTAACTGAAAACTTCACACAATCCGCGGTAAATTCAAATATAATCGGATATATTTGCTTTGTCTACACAGTTTGTACGCAAATATTATGCGTTTGAACGTTACACGTAATTTCTCTCTGCTCTTTCTGACAGAATATTATTTCACGTTTAATACATTTTATATTCCATTTTGTTCTCCACTTTATTATTTTATACTATGACAAAATTTATTTTCTCCAAGTAAATACGTAAATATTTAATTAATATAACGTTTTACGATCTCGTTTTTGTTCTTGTTCGGATTGTAGATGCAAATTGCCGAGAAAAAAAACAACCAATTTTGTAGTTTTGGATAACATATAAATAAACGGGTAAAGGCAATCATGTTTTTGTGCAATTCTAAAGAGATGGAAAGAGAAGTACGTTTTTTCCTCGTTTTTTAAAGTTTCTTATTTTCGTGCCGGATCTCCAGTCTGATAGGATGCGTTGTTTCTTTAGGGCACTTTATTACACACGCTCGGCTGTTTTTCTTTTCTTTCTTATTTCTTCTTCCACTTTCACTCTTTCTTCTTCTTTACCTTTTTTCCAAGCTCCGATTAATCACGATGGCTTCCAATGTCGATTCTATAGAGCGAATAATCATCAACAACTGTTTCTTATGCGCGATGTAATCTGCATCGTTATCGCAAAGAATATCTTCAATCGATCAATTTAATATAGTACTTAGCATAATGTTTTTTTCTTCGAATTTGTTTAACTGGTTGTACTATTAAAAAAGCTAAACGCGTATTATGAATGCAAAGTATACTTTAGCAGTGTTTAAAAGAGATGAGAATATTTTACGTGTTATTTTTAAATCTCTTGCGTTTTGTACTCACAAAATTATAAATTAAATTAGTTGCATTTAAATATGAAGAGATATAATATTTCACTAAATACGCGAAATATAAATATACAATATAATGAAAGAAAAACAACAAAATATTTTTTTGTATATTAGAATGTTAATAAACATTCTTCATAAATATAAATATTTATTTTAAAGTATTATAAAGTATTGTACATGTAATATTTTTAAGAGAAGTTCTTTGAAGAAAACTAGATAGGTATTTATTGTAAAATGGAAAATTTGAAATTCTGGAAGTCATAAATTGGAGTATCTCCAAACGCGCAAGATAAATGAGAGTTAGGATGTGGCCTTCATTTACTGATTAAGGACTAGGACGTTTATTAACGTACTTCGGGGAACGTCTGCGTGATTCACTTCGCCATCGCTGGAAGTCGCTTGAAGCCGCGCCAAAGTGTATTAACTCGCATAAATCCAAACTTAACTCTCGGATGATCAATGTACTTCTCGTGGGACAAACAGCGATTCGTCGTTACGCTGCATCGCTGTTGCAGCGAGCAATGCGGTTCGGAATGTTCTGAAAAATTGCACGAGTCAATTCGTTCAATTAATTTTTACGATCTTTGTGAAAACCAGCTTGGAAAATGTATGTCTCGCGTGTTTTTTTGTCACCAGAGATTTTTCAAATCAGTTTTGCTCCATTTGGATACGTTTTATTTGAATATATCTTTGAGTACCTTTTCAGTTTTACGGTAAACTTCGGTGTAACTTTAGGCTTCAGCAGAAACACAAATAAAACTCCAATAATTTGGCGCATATGAGATCGATTCTTCGTAAAATTCGAAATTATTTTTCCTTTTTCAGTTAGCAACCGACTAGTGGAGACAAAGATATATTTTTCTCTAATGTTTATGTTTGTAATAAGAATACGGAACTGTTCTCGTAAAGGATATTGAGATTTAAAATCATCATAAAATTTATAGCAGATAACATCAAGGAGTGCTGTCAAAATTGCGTTTTTACGTTTGCTTTGAGAGTCACTGTCATCGCTGTCTAATCTGACCGACTTGCTCGCGAGCCGCATACACCGAGTTTCACTCCCATCATCCGGGGATCCTCAAGCTCGAGGAGGCGAGAAGTCGTTTCAGCTACCGGTTTTCACAATCGGGACTCATGACTCATGTCTGATGCATATCTCTCTCTTCCTCCTTATATTTCATTCGCTCTCTTAATCCAATCTTCTTCCTTTTTTTTTTTCCAAGTCGAATGCGCCAATCATTTCGTGAATGTCTATGCATAGTGTGTTCTTTAAATTTAATTCTCTTCTTTGAATTTTTACTCTTGACGCTCGTAGAATTCCTGTTATTGCTGGTAGAAACAAGGCAAACGGATAGGGTTGTTTGTTCGTCTAGGTTTTTCGTTTGTTTATCCACCGCTTTTTTAATATCAGACATGATATATTATAAAATTAATGAAATTAATTGAAATAAAGCTATGATATTCGGTAGCATCATATGTTCAAAACAAATTTTGCAAAATCTTTGTAGAAAAAGATGTTTTGCAGTGTTTTCTTTTGTAAAGTATTTTAGATTATTCAAATATTCCGTTGCAGCTGATTTTTCAATTTGCATTTTATTATAAAAAAAAAAGATTGATGCTGCTTTAAAAACTTATTAATAATTTAACAACGTTTCTTTGGGTTACGTAGTACGCGTTATGTTCTTTTTTTTTATCCCGTTCTTTAATTTGACACGAAAATTATAGATGGCTGCATGGTCAAAGAAGACGCGATGGGATTTTCGAATTGCATCACGTTTCACCGTCTCGCGCGAGCGAGATAAAACAGAAGAAAAAACAAGAAAAAGATTAGTCGGCGACGACCTCGATTTCACGCACGTCGTCATTTTTAATCGCTATAATGCTCCTGGGTACGGTGTGGGGATGTCGGAGAATTTGATTCAAAAGTGCTACTTTTTCTTTGCCCGAAGACATCCAAAAGTTAAGCGCGGTAGAAATTCAACTGTCACGAGATGAAATGTTATTTCAGGTCCTGGCATATTTATTATTTATTGACTAAGTCGCAGCGACAATAAAATTATCTCTAAAATTTATTGCTTCCTTCATTAATGCAGAAACATACGTTCAAAGAAATGTTATTGACTTTTAGGATAAATTATTATCGTATAATATAAATTATTAATAACTTCAAACTGGTTTTTACTTTTAAATTGCAATAAAAATACAATATGATTGTATAAAAATATAACCATTTTTTTAAGCTCGTGATTTGCTCGTGTAGAAATTACGTATTTAAACAAATACTATATCCGTATAAGAAAATCTCATAAATTAGTAATATGATAACTTCTAAAAGCAGAAAAAATGTAGTATGATAATATAAGTATATATACGTGAAAATATATATTTTATATTATAACGTACAATATTGATAATAATATAAATGTGTTTTTCTCTCTTTATTACATTTTTATATTTCAAATAAAAGAAAGAAATCGCTATTTATACTATAATACTCAAACATCTCTCTTTTGAAATCGTTCATCATCGAAAGCACTCAGTCGATTCCTCAACTAGAACGTGATATAAAATTTTATTACGTGAACGCCACAGCGCATACGCGTACAACAAATATTTAATTATTCGCTCTAGTGAAGCGACAGAATTTTAATTCGGTCAAGAAGCGTCTCGTGTGAAAAAAAAAGTGGAAAAGCCGAAAAAAGAATCGCTCTTCGCGCTACGTCCGTTTCGGACATTAAAATTCAAGAGCGGGCATCGTTGTAGCTCGCACGCAAGTGGCGCAAATTCTATTAGAACGAATCCAATAAAGAAGCGCGACTGCCTGCATTCGCGCGTACACGCGGGGTTTCCTTCTCTCGACTTGGCTTGGTGGATTATCGAGACGTCGAAGAAGTCCGGTCGTAGGTACGGCTAGACTTTTTGGCAAGCGCCGCTGCTTGTCATCGATTCGCCGACCGTTTTAATTTTGATCTGTCGAAAGACAAACTTGCGGTTCAAAACTATTGTGACGATCAGTTTTTATCGCATCTCTGATTCTGAAACTTCGTTTGGAAACTCGGAAAAATTCTCTATTTTCGAAGAATCTCTCGATTTTACAAGTTTCTTCATTAGAATCTGTAGAAATGTTATCTGACACGTTAAAGTTTGTCAAAAGTATAGATTTAAAAAATATTTATAATTTAATAAGATTAAATTTATTTTAAATAATAATATTTTAAAAGTTTAGTTTACTCTCTTTGTTGTTACAAACAATATCATTCTCTGCAAGGCAAACAGAACGCATTCATATTCGGATACCAAATAACACCGCTATTTCAGCGACTGTCAGAATAGTAAAAGGCAAAGAACAAGCACGAAGACAAGGATCTCACAAGGAAGTCATTTCGTATCGAAGTCTGTCGTCTTCCTTGTTCTTTTCTTCTCCCTTTCTTTCATAGTTCACTCCTCCTTTTTCTCGACTGCAATAGTAGTCGACCATCGTTGCCTCCCTGACTCGCCTTTCACGGATGCTTACCGTTATACGCTCTCGCATTATTACCGTAATTATAGCGCAGCCCGATGTCGGGAGCGTGGCCTAAATTTTCTCAATGTATGATCAATGATCCTTATTATTTTCTTTGCGCTGTTGCGAATCATCTCTTTCTCTTATTCTGCTTCCCACAATTTCATCCTCTCGCGCGCTCTCTGATGGGTTTTACCACTTAACCATCAAATGAGATTTGTAGTTTCTCTCTCTCTCTTTTTCTCTCTTTGTGTGTGTGTGTGTGTGTCTTGAAATATTTATTTGAAATACTACAGCAGCAAGACACGGAAGTATTTATTTAACTAACAGCACAGCTTGGACTAATTACAGTTTGAGTTTCTTAATTCATATAAATAATGTTCGTTTGCGGTGTTACTGACAAATCATTTGTAAATTTTTTCTTTATTTTTTTATAATCAGATATATTTTGCCACTGAAGAAGACTATAATTCAAAGGTCGAGACGTTTGACATTTAATGAAGGCTTATTTCTACTATACACGAACACCGTGTATTCTATCTCCGTGTAATGATAATTTGCTTCTTTTCCATTATTATTGACAATTTCACGAGGTCTTTATCTCTTATTTTTTATTTATTTAACTAAATTGAAGTAAACGTTACTTTTATGAGAGTTTTATTTTGCGTTTAATTTCTATCGCGTGTAAGTCGTCATTAGATTTGCATTTGAAATTGAAGTTAATAGTATAGTGTGCGCATATATGAAAGAAATTACATGTAAGAAATTAAAAAAATAAATAATAAACTAAAGTGACTGTACAGAGAAAGCTTTTCCGGATTTTTACTGCATTTGCTGCTGCACGCAGGTATCTTTTTTTTTTTTTTTTGCAATCCTACCCTTCTGCGCCCTCTCGGCCTCTCCTCTCTCTTGTCTTTTCTCATTGGCTTGCAGCATGGCGTCTCTCCGCCGGTCTAGGAGGAAGAAAAACCTGACCTATCGTACTCGCTGTTCTTCTCTTTTCTCTCTCTCTCTCTCTCTCTCTCTCCCTGTCTCTATAACACCGGTCTAACGCCGCCCTGAAGTCAATCCTTTCACTGCCACGCGAGCGGCAACTTAACGATGTCATTTTGGGCCAACGACCGGCGATACGGTTCGAGCTGCGGTCGAACGTGACACGTTCGATTGTGGTTCGTCCTCGGCGCGAGCATCGATCGGAGAAGTACACATTTTCCAATTGCAAACGCAAAACTAGATGCTTATTAACATATCTTGTTATTAATACAATTAAAAAGTAGAGTGATGATTGCTCCAATGTTTTTAAAAAACAGAAGTTCGGAAAAGGCTGTTGAAGCAGGACACTGTTGTAGTAGTGTATAGTTTTAATGAGTGTTGTTTATTTACACATTTGTGTGGTATAAAAATA